>MCJB01034343.1:0-94454 GCA_002018475.1 Nicotiana obtusifolia | reverse complement strand
GGACTTGTTAATCAACTGGCCCGATACTTTCTCATATCTTCCCAAGACTGCCATTATTTTGCTCAATGATTGAGGATGAGCTGAAGCAAAAATAATCGTATCATCTGCATATGCCAAATGGTTCAAAGGATCTGACCATTTTGGCATACCAAATCCTACGAATGATCTATCTTCAAACAGCTTATTCAATGATCTGGATAATACTTCTGCCGAAAGAATGAACAAAGCAGGAGATAGAGGGTCTCCTTGCTTCACTTCTCTTGTGGATTTGAAAAACCCTGATGATTGTCCATTCACGAGCACTGAGTACCAATTATTAGCCAATAAATTCCAAACCATGGTGATAAAGTGTTCAGCAAACCCCATCTTTCTTAAAACATGCATCAAATATTTCCATGAAACCCTATCATATGCCTTAGCCATGTCAAGTTTAATCACCACATTAGCAGGTTTCCCTCTCAGCCTTATGTCCGTCACAATCTCTTGCGTGAGCAAGATGTTCTCAAAGATACTTCTTCCCTTTACAAATCCAGATTGATTCTTAGAAATCAAGCTAGGAAAGAATTTCTCCAATCTATCATGTACAACCCTGGACATAACTTTATTAATAAAGTTGCTCAAGCTAATGGGTCGTAAGTCTGAGAACGTCTGGACATGTAGCTTCTTTGGTAGCAATACTAGATTGGCGTGCGTAATAGATTTAGGCAATGGTGCTCCTCCATAAAAATGTAACACCATATTATGAATGTCAAATCCAACCACATCCCAACATACCTGATAAAATAATCCAGTAAATCCATCCGGGCCGCTTGCACTCTCTCCACTCAGTTCGAACACTGCTGCCTTGACTTCGTCTAATGTCGGGTATCTGCACAACTCCAAATTTTGATCGATGGTTACCATCGATGGTACATTGTCCAGCATCAAAAAATTGGTCACATCTTCTTCGCTCGTGAACTGCCCTCGATAAAAATCAATTGCTGCCTCGGACAAGTGCTCATGGCCTTCTAGCCACAATCCATCTCCATTATGAATTCTTTTCAATTGTAACTTTTGTCTCTTCCCATTGACATGATTGTGGAAGAATTTAGTATTTCTATCGCCTTCCTCAAACCAAGTCATTCCAGCTTTTTGCTTCCAGTACTGCTCTTCCATGCTGAGATATCTTTTCAATTCGGCCTGTGCTTTTTGGAGTACGATTCTATTTTGTATCGTTGGCTCCTCCTCGAACAGCATCTCCTTTACTTTGACGATATCTTCCAAAATAGCTAACTGTTTGAATATATCTCCAAAGGTGTCTCTACTCCACTTGGATAACGCTGCTTTTACCCTCTTAAGTTTATGCTTGAAAATAAGGTAGGGATCCCCTACAAAATCTGCAATCCAGTTCTGCCTCACCACCTCCATGAACGTCTCATGTTTCGCCCAAATATTCAAGAATTTGAATGGCTTCACAAAACTTGCAATCTGCTCCCCACATATCATTAGCAACGGGGCATGATCGGACCCAGTTCTAATCAAGTGCTCCACTTCGATCGTGGGAAATAGACTTTGAAATGGCATATTGACAAAGACTCTATCGAGTCTTTTGAATATGCACTCAGCATTCGACCTCCCATTCCACCACGTGAACGGGCTGCCTTTGTACCCCTGATCGAACAGTCCACAGGAGTTCACACAAAATGCGAAGTCTTCGTACTCCGGAGGGTGCACTGGCAATCCACCTATCTTCTCGTCCTCATGAAGCACTACATTGAAATCCCCTCCCACCAGCCAAGGGAGATCCAAATCATTTGCCATATAATATAAATTGTCCCATAATTCCAGTCGTTCAAGTGCATCGCATTTAGCATAAACAAAGGTTATCATGATTTGATACCCTAGTTCATGGTGTAGTACTTTAACGGTTACCTGCTGCTCAGTTTCCATCACCAATTCCCATTCCACCACTGCATCAAAAAATAACCAAATCTTCCCATTTATGTTCGAGAATGCAGTCTCCATGTGAAGTCTCCTTCTATATCTTTGTATGTGTCCAGCTTTTTGAAAAGGCTCCATCAGTGCAATAACACATAAATTATGTTCTCTATGCATGTTGATGACTCTTAGAAAGGCCTGCTCCGTATTAACAGACCTAATGTTCCATATAAGTGTCTTCATCATCATTTACTATGTGAGGGTGCCCTCCGAGGCAAGATCCGTGTAGGTTGAACTTGTTCCTTGAGATGTGGCTTCTGTTGCTTTTTGTTCTTCTTCACTGTTTTTGGGCTCGATATAGGTGATATATCTGCTTCTCGAGCTACCTGTTTGAAGTTTGCAGCAGTAGACTCATTATCACCTTCTTCCTCTATCAGCTGGTTCTCAATGATGATATTTCCCATCGGTTCCACATTGTGCGTAACTAAGTCATGCAGGGTCTGCAAAGGACTCTTCATTGGCACATTAACCTGTAGTTGGATATTCTGCTCCGAGCTTCGATTGGGAATTATCATCATCATTTGATCACTATCCTTTAACACCTCTATAGACTGAACGTCATGTATGACTCTACCCTTAGGGTTTGCCGTTACAATAGTGGCTGCTTTACTTTGATCTTCGGTGGTAGCAAACTCATGTTGATCCTCCCGATATACTGGAACACCATCCACAGTTGCCACCAAGTCCCCTGTATTGACCGATTCAACCTCGAGACCTGTTGACTTCGATACACCCTCGACTGGATCTCGATTAGCAATAAACTCGGTCGAGGCTGACCCCAATTCGTCTACAAGTCGGTTGCCTGACTTGTTCTCTATTGCACCTCGATCACTGTCTGCCTTGACCTTATTAGGACTCTTTTTGACACTTTGGTCTAATTCTGTAGACCCTCCTTGACCATCCAATTCCTTGGCTTCCTTTTCCAATCTCAATTTATCATATGTTTGAGATGGAACCTCGTGACAAGAATGATTAGTTGTCACATTTAGCTTTCTCAACTCATCTTTGTCCATTCTGAATCTTCTGTGCACCCAATCGATTGTGGCTTCTTTTCGAGCTCTTTCATCGATCTCTGTGTCTCGATCCCCATCTTCGACAACATGTTTCGAGACTGGATGATCGACATCGTGAACCTGTGCATCTCGATCACCAATTTCGATCTCAGCATTTTTCGAGGTTGGATGATCGATCTGTTCTCGATCACCAACTTTGATATCAGCCTCTTTCGAGGCCGGATTATCGACAGTGCTCGCCCTTCTATTCCCATGCACATTATTCACCACTTGATTCCCATGCACATTAGAGTTTTTATTCAGCACTTGCTCAACTGCCTCTTTCTTCACACGTAAATTTTCCAACTCCTTATTTGATGTCTCTCCATTATTTGCAATTTGTGATACAAATTGCTCTACATCCTCCATATCCAACGCATCAAATTTTTTTGTGACTGTGAGCTCCTGCACTTTGTTCTTACCTTTATCCTTGCCATTTCCTTTGTCATTGACCTTTGCATCCTCTATAATGTGGCCTCTATTATCTCGTTGATACTTGTTATTTCTAGCTTGCATACATTCCTGTCTAGCTTGTTGCACAATAGGTCTTCCCACAACCTTGCCACTTGTGAGAACCATGGTTGAATTGGCTGCAGTACCAACAATCTCCTTTTCTTTATTCTTTCTATCATCAAGAGGCCGTAATTCTGGTTTGATCACCCAACATTCATTTTCATTATGACCTTGCTTCTTGCAGCTCTTACAATACTTAGGCATATAGTCATACCTAATTTTGATCCACTTTGAAACCTCTGGGCCAGTTTCATCCTCCTCCTCGACAATTTTGATCCTTTGTGGTAAGTTGGCTAACAAGTTCACCTCGACTTTTAGTTTTGCACAACTAGGTCTAGTGCCATTTTGTGTAGCCAAATCCACATGTAAAGGATTTCCTACTGCCCGGGCAAGAGAGAATACAAACTCCTTACCAAAGAAATTAGGAGGGAGTTCTGGAAAACTGATCCATGCTACTGCAATCGGGGTTTCCTCCTCAGGTGTCCACCATGGGTTCCACTTCGAGCATTGCATCTGCCACATGACACCATCGACCTTCAGGTAGTAAGCCGGCTTCGATAGAAGATGAATGTAATCCTCCATCAACGACAGCCTTATCAGCACATGGTTGTCCTCGATCAATCCAATCGAACATGAGCCTTTTAATTCACACTGGATCGGGATGACTTTGCGTAACTCATTGAGCACAGGTTTGCCATAAGAGAATTTTCCAAGCACTGCCAACTGCAAACCTTGTTTCACGATGGATTGCTTTACTTCTGCCTTCTTCCAACGTACAATGGGTTCGCCGTGTAGATACTCAATAGGTTTGATAGGGACAGTGGGTAGGGTTTGAGCGACGGTGTTCAAAGCTTTAGGTTGAAGTAGATCTGCGTATTTTTGGGTTGGATTTATGGGTGTATTTGATGTAACTGGTTGTGGGGGTGAGGAAGACGACTGACCAGCACCATCAGGTGGCTGGCCAGTAGCCGGCGACGCCATAGACGGCGTGAGAATGAGCCTCGCTTTTTCTTCGCAATTCGCCAATCGCCAGAGCTTCTCTCTCCTCTCTCTAGCGCGGGTTTTTTGGGTTTTTGGACAAAGCTTAGTTTGTTGTATGGTGATTATTTTCGGTTTCGACGTCGATTTGAGCATAAAAGTTACCATATTGAGCAAACGGCCTTTGATTCGTGTTTCGACTAAACCATTATATCCGTATTGTAATTTGGAACCGTAGTAACTGAAATCATCAAGTTTCAACATTGTATGAGGAATTTATGATCATTTTACTAAGAATTGGGTTGCCATATTTTTCAAATAATTACGAAATTGCCACTGGATACGTATTTAAATAACTGCACTATTTTTAAATATTGAAACCAACATATCTCCTTCATTATAAGGTCAAATGAAGTGATTCGAAAGCCTAACTTGACTAGAATTTCATGCGGAATCCATTGATGTCATCAAAAGTGAATTTCAGGATATTTTGGCACAAGAAACGAGGCAAAACAGCTGGGCATTTTTGACTATTAATGTTGTTGGAGTTTTTCTCATCTTGAAAATTTGATATTGGGAGAATTCAAGGATGTTCTTCAAATTTCTTCCACAGGGCAAGGTCTAAACCATAACCTGTGTTTTTTCCTTTGATTCATTCCCTTGGTTTAAACTTTAATCCATGATTTTAATTGAAAACTCATTTAATTCTTTAAATCAAGTCCTAGGGTTATGTCCTAAATTATAAAAATTGAAAATGAGTCAGAGGCATTTATTTCCCGATTCCCTTTAGGGTTTTGTTCTCCTATATTAAGAGAACAACATACTTGAATTTTGGCGACTTTTGGAGAAGTATTTTGGGAGTTATGAGACCCAGCTAATGTGGGCTGGACTCTTGAGTTATGAACACCCAAGAGCGATGTTTTGGAAAATTGGTTAAGCTATCAGACTCTGATTGAGTCAGTTTTTATTCGTGTGAGCTTGTGTTGGTTCGGGCTCCGCTCGGTAAGCTTGGATTCGGACAAGGGGGCCCAGTATTGAATTATGTTGACCTTTTTAAGTCATTCCTTGGTTAGATTTAAGCCGTGTGGAGGCGAATTTTAGGGAAAATCCTATTTTGGAGGGTTGAGTTGGCCTAGTTGAGGTAAGTATCTTGCCTAACTTTGTGTGGGGAAAACTACCCCTTAGGGTTTGGGTTGATTGTGCTATTTGTGTTATGTGAAATTCGTGTACGCAAGGTGACGAGTGGGTACACGGGCTATATTTGGTATTTTACCAGTTAAGATTATCTAGAGTCTTTTCATGCCTTTAGTTGAATTGTAATAACATGTTACGTATCTCATTGTTAATCTACTCTTACATGCTCTATTTGACGTTGTTAGCACTTATTCTACCTCTTATTTGTTATTTTTCTCTTATATGCTTTAGTTGAAGTTATTGCCTTCCTTATCGTCTTGTTACCTCTCAATTGTTGAATCACTTTTAATTAAAGTTGTTATTTCGTGGAGTATCATCTTGTTGAATTATTAGTGTTGAATTTCTAATAGCCGTTATCACATTGAGGCAAAGTTATTAATTGTTAATATACCTTTCCTTGTTGAGCATTTTCATTCATGTTGTTATTGTTGAAATTCTTGTACACATTATGGTTGAGCCATGGGCTATTTGTTGTGGAAATATTGGTGTTGTTGACTTTGTGGCAAGTTGTGGAATATGGGCACTTGTGGTGGGAGTTGTGATTGTGTTGTGATATTGATATGCATGTAGTGGTATAAGACTAGGGGTTGATACACATGCGGTGAGATAAGGTGGGATTGATACGCGTGTTGCTAGTCGAGGAACTACTTGAAGCCATGCAGTGAGATAAGGTGGGCTAAAACGCGTATAA
Organism: Nicotiana obtusifolia; assembly: GCA_002018475.1. Taxonomy (NCBI): domain Eukaryota; kingdom Viridiplantae; phylum Streptophyta; class Magnoliopsida; order Solanales; family Solanaceae; genus Nicotiana; species Nicotiana obtusifolia. The sequence continues at coordinate 88,049 of MCJB01034343.1, read as the reverse complement.
CTATTTCGGGAAAAATAATTTTCAAAACTAAATGTAAGGCTCACGCGGTGATATACGAAAAGATTGTGATTGAAATTGTGAAATTTGATTATGAGGCAGTACCTTGGTTGTGATTTTCGTTGTACATTCCATATTGGAACAACTTGTTGATTTGAATGGTCATTGTTCTTCCGTCAATCATTCATCCATATTTTGATTGTGTTTGGTTATTCGTTGTTATCTTGGTGTTGGAAAGATTGTAATTTTCTTGTGTAAGTCATTCTTTCTACGTGATGCGTTGGGAGAGATTTGATAATTTGAGTTGTCATCCATTTTCTTATGTTGTTTCTTTATCACTCGTTTACTACTTGCTGCCATTTATATTTCTATTATTTCATTGTTGGTTGCAAATCAATAATTTATCCGCCGTTGGTCTTAAAGTGAAGTTCTTTCCATTGTTAGCTTATGTATATCTTGATCATATTTCTATGTCTAGCAGGTGTCTTGACCTGGACTCATCACTACTCTACCGAGGTTAGGCTTCATACTTACCGGTACCATTGTGTGTACTCATGCTACACTTATGCACATTTTTGTGCAGATCCAGGTATTTCGATTGTGTTGTTGAGAGTGGCATCTGCGCGGTTGGAGACTTCAAGGTATACATGCTTGATGTTCGCGGGCCTCGGAGTCACCATATTACTTCATTATGCTACTGTTAAATTGTAATTCAAAACAATATTGTGTTTGGAAATTCTAGTGTGTGTTAGTTGTGCTTATGACTCCGCATTACCGGTTTTGGGAAATGTATAACTATTGGCCGCTTGCGGCTATGTATGTCACTTAATGGTTTATGATAAATGGTTAAATAGTTCAATTCTGTTATTAAATCAGCATGTGTTATGCTCACCTAGTCTTAGAGACTAGGTGCATCACGACATCCTAAGGTGGGAAATTGGGGTCGTGACAAGTTGGTAACAGAGCTCTAGGTTCATAGGTGCTATAAGTAATGAGCAAGTTTACTAGAGTTTTGCGGATCGGTACGAAGATGTTTGTACTTATCGTCGAGAGACTACACAACTATTATGAAATACTCCTTTCATTCCTTATCGTGTGGCATTATTGAAGCATATATCTTATATCCCCTTACATCCACTCATATATGATGTTGCGCGCTAGGTATCAGCTGTTATGACGGTATGTAATACTGCAGATGAGCTACGAGAGGGCCATAGATGCTTGATCATTGTCTCGAGGTATTGTCCCCACTAAGGATGCAGACGTGTTGGTAGATCTTCTGTTTTTTAAGTGTGGGATGCAACTAGTTCGTGTATCTAATTGGTGTTGTACGAGCTTATGAAGGTTGGTAGGTGGATCATCGGATGTTGTGTCCTTTGACTCTGCTCCAAGTGGAGGAGTCTACTATAGACAATCAGATTGAATGGGCAAGTATCATATCAGTCTTGGGTTTAAGGTATATATGCAGTGTTGAGGGGTTCTGCGGAATTGTACATGACTAAGATCTGATATTTTCATGGGATGGTGCTGGAACTTGCGGTATATCTGTATCATTGATAAATCTACATTCCAGTATCAGAGAGTTTAGAGAAACATCTTCAGATTCACAAAAGGTCTCTTCAGACTGGGTATCTCGGTTGCAACATTGTTGGGGACTTCAGAGGAAATATTGTGGTTTATGGGTTTTCGGACGACGTGGTTCATGCTAGGGTCTTTCGCAGTGAGATTTGAATTAGGATTGTCGTGTACCGATAAAGGAAACCGTTGACATAAAGACAAGTCTAGGAGGATTAGAATAAATAGGGCAGCTCGATGGTGTTGGGTCAGCATAGCAACAAAGGTAACTGGTCTTTTGGTGTGGTAATGCTTCACCATCGTTTTGTGGCAATACTCTTGGGTTTGACGACTTGCGTGGCTTGGTTAAGTTGGGGAAGTTCAGTTCTGATGGTTTGGTGATGTTCGGAGAGGCCTCGAAGAGTTCTTGATAGTGTCGACCACAGCTTGAGCTAGATGTCTACTACCGGCACAAGGAACGTGTTGCGTGTTATGATTTTTGCCTGGATGGGGTCACGAGTTCTAGACAGCATGTACGATTTCAGATGTATAGAAGAATGCTAACATTATTTGATACCACCTAAGAAGGGTGCGCACTCCACAAGGCGCAGTGTGTTTCAACTTGCAGATGCCTGACTAGTATTACGGTAATTTCATGATTGATCGACTGCGGATTTCTAGTTTGCTATGTGGCACGAAAGAATTATTGAAGTACTTCTTGTGGGCTGACGGTATATGAGGAATGTGTTAGTTATTTGAGTGCGTAGTTGTGATCGGATATGGAGATTCTAGTATTCTAGGGATTTGAAGACTAAAAGGGTTCTCGAGGAAGATTATTCCATGGTTGTGAACGGTGAAGGTATGTTAAGAGGTTGGCAACTGATGGTATGTACTATAGATATGTTATTGTGGGCTTTTCGGAGGGTATCTACCTACTTTAGAAGGATCAGAATTGATTTGGAGGCTACTAGTAGGTCTAATAAGGATGTTTGTTCTAAATCGGATCAGATTTATCTACTCAAGACAATTATTATGGAGGGGATATGTTATCGGTTAGGGTGGATCACATTCGCGTTCTAATATATCTCATGTGTTACTCTCCAATGCTACGATCGCGAGGGTTGTGATATGATGGTATCACGACCCAAACTGGAGGGCCATGACTGGCACCCGGGCCATACTTGCCGAGAACCAACGCACATTTTATCTAACTTTTGTTATTATCTATAAGGGCCGATGAGATCAGTATAAATGGTAGACATGAATCCTAAACAACCAACAATGGCAGATAATGGCATGAACATATATGTCATGAGCCGACGAGGCTGTCATGAAGCTACGTATAAGGTACGAGCTGACAAGCTGCCATGAGAGACTATACAACAAAATTAGTCAACAAGGCAATCCAAACTATACATGAGTCGACACATGTCTATGAGCCTCTAAAGGAACATAAGTGATGCAACATTGCCGGAACAGGGCCCCGACATTACCCATAACGCCTATAACAAAAATGCATACCAAGACAGGCAAGTCCAGAGAAGGGATCTCGCCAATAATCGCTGAACTGGGCAGCCTACTATGGTGGGGGAGCTTCGCCTACTTGTCTATCAGGACCTGCAGCATGACATGCCGCGTCCACAAATAAAAGGACGTCAGTACGAATAAAGTACTAAGTGTGTAAGGCAGGAAAGCATAAGTAAGAACAATAGTGTAAAAAGGGATAGAGAATATACAACCTATAACGTCTAGGTACCTCTGAGGGCTACTGACATGAATGCATGATGCATATATATATATATATATACACACACATAAACTTTTAAAACATACTCCTCTGTGCGCATAATTATCATCATATCATACCCGGCCCTAATAGGCTCGGTAAAAACGTACACGGCCATCATAAGGCTCGGTAGAATCATACCCGGCCACGTGGAGCTCGGTAAAACCCAACTGATCAATGGTTGCACAATAGGTGCCGTATCCGGCCAACTATAGCGCGGCTCGGTAGAGTAAAATAGATACATATATATGATGCGTGCTGGACTCATTGGAATCACATTTTGAACCTTTCAGAGTGACATAAGGTCGGTATCCTCCGTACACGTTTATTAGGATTAACTCTTCATTAAGAATCTTATAAGAATCAGGAAGTACCAACAACATTGATAACATAAGAATAAGAGAAGTAACATCAACATCAATCGTTCCATAAGAAGGGAAACAATGTCAGTACTGCTAGCCTCTAAGAGTGGAGTATCTTTGGAAGCTCGTTCATTACATTACACACAATCAAAGTCGTGCAAAAGAAGGAAAGGGATAGCCTCACATACCTTGGATATACTGCCCAATCTCAAGCTATGAAAATGCCACGACTCCTTAGTCTACAATAAGAGAAATGACACTATCGTTATCGTTTAAGCGTCGTAACTATTATGTATCAACCGTAACCTATTTTACGATGAAACGGACAGTACCTCACCTATTTATATGACTTCCCACAATTTAAAAAAATCACCAAACATCCCAAACAACATCAATAATAATCATATTGAGCCTCCCAAAACAGTCCACCAACCAACAACATTACTAGCAAGCACTTCGACATATATCTCACAAGTTCTAGCTTCAACGACTTAGCCGTAACTTGGATAATCTTAAATACATGTAGGGTAAGAGGTTCCTTACCTTTAAACAAAAAGAAAAACTCTAATTTGATCTTAATTGACCACGAAATATCCCTCCAATGCTGCCACAAGAACAAGGAAGAGAAGCTAGCAATCAATTAGGGTTTTTCGGCACTAGAATCACTTTAGAAGGCTTGAAATCACCTAAGGTTGATATTAAAGCTTGAGGGAGTATTTTACAGAACAACTCAAAAATCAATAATAACAAGAATAACAAGAAACTTACTAGCGCCACGGGATTCCCGACACTTGATTGGTGTTGTTTGCCCTTTGTTTTAGTCTTGGATCATGAGAGAACCTTGAGAGAGTGTTCTTAGGGTTATAAGGTCTGCATATACTAAAACATAATGACTTAAAACGAGGTTGAGGCATGTCATACACATCTACAAGTCTTAACCGCCTATGTGGGCCCCATTGAGAGCTGCTTGGCGTAGTCTCGCGAAAACGCGAATATCTCTCAACTCGGAGAGCATATCGACAAATGGTTAATGAGCTAGAAACTAGACTCATAGACCTTGGATTTGGTGGGTAGATCACCCCATACATCCAAGTAAATTTAGAGAAAAGCTTAGTGACATTATACCTAAAGTATGAGTAAAATTATGAACGTAAGTTGCGACAATGTTTGTCGACTTTTATTTCACAACTTGTTTGACTTCAAGACTTATGAAATGGATATTATATGATTCAAATACTTTAAAACATAACCTCTTGGTAATATTCGTCACCTCTAGATTTACCCGAAAATACGAGTTACAACATCCCTGATTCGTTTAACTTCTTGTACTTGTTAACCACTCGTATACACCCCTGTATCATTTAAGACCAATAGGACTAAATTCTTATCATCTCAAGGATAATATCTTCTCGGACCTATATAGACTAACTTACGGCGTAAGCTAAGGTATGCAAATATGGGTTATAACAGATGGTTACCTGCCCACCGATGAGGTTATATTTGGGCTTTGTAGCGAAATTCGAGCGAGATTACTCTTCGTGTGTTGAATAGTTGATTGTGCCTTGGTTATGGTCTTCCTGTTTCTGTTATATAGTGATATCCATATCGCCATAGTTATGGTCACGCGCTTCGTGTGTTTGATGTTGATATGCTTATGGTTGTTTATTGTGAGTATCATGGCTCGACAAATTCTAGGTAGACCGGTGGCGGATTGGGTCATGCATCGCAGCGGTGTTATGATAGGATATATCCTTTGTGCTTAATTCGTATGTTGTTTTCCCCTTGTGTGGTGGTGTCTGTTGAGCTGGCGGGATGGTTTCTTCATTTTCATTATCTTTCCATCATTGTGTATATTTGAGTTATTGTTTATTGGTGCACGAGTTGCATGGTATGTGCCTCTAAGTAGGATTTGTGTGACAGGTCGTTCGAGTAGCTTGTACTGGATGAGGTGAGGTTATTGGGCCTGAAATACGTGCCATCAAATTTGATTAAGGTATGTTTGTAAGAATTGCGTTACTAGTCGGCTTATATTTTTTCTATGGTTCTTATCGTGCAAGAGAGCTCCACGACTTATATTTTTAGTTGATATGAGGTTTGTTACCAGTGTCGGGTTGGTTATCGAGCAACTATTGCGGTTGAAGATTATTGCTATGAGTAATTTAGTCATGTGGTATATCATGTGATTATGTCCTGAGATATGGTTATGGATTGATACAGCTTGCTCAAAGTTATACAATGCATAGATGCAAGAATGTGGTCATATGATGAGTTTCGAATGTTGGGGATTTGGGTTTTAAGGTTTATGGACTAAGGTTGAAGTAAGGATCCTCTGTTAGGTGGTGTTGTCGGGCTTATACAGATTGGGGTGACTTGGTATCACCCTGTTTTATGTGCATGGTGAGGGTATATGGCGATTTGATGGCTTTGGAACAACTCTTGGTACGTTCGAGAACGAACGTATGTTTAAGTGGGGGAGAACGTAACGTCCCAACCAGTTGTTTTGAGCTTTAGCGTTCTATTTGGTGGTTTGAGACTTTGAGGAGCTTCATATTATGAATTATGACTTACTTTTATGGTTGGTTTTGGTTATCGAGCGGTTCGGAATTGATTTGGAAGAATGATTCTCGTTTTAGAAGCTTTAAGTTAGAAGAGTTGACCAAGGTTTAATTTTTGGGTGGATGGGCTCACAATCGGATTTTAGTTATTCCTATACGTTTGTATGATGATTTTGGACATGTCCACAAAGTTTGGTTAAATTCCGATGAGTTTTGGATAAATTTTATGTTGTATGGTGATTGTTTTCTATTTTGGTATCGATTTGAGCATAAAGGTTATCATATTGAGCAAATGGCCTTTGATTCGTGTTTTGACTAAACCATTATATCCGTATCATAATTTTGGAACCATAGCAACTAAAATCATCAAGTTTCGACATCGTATGAGGAATTTAGGGTCATTTGCCTAAGAATTGGGTTACCGGATTTCTCAAATTAATTATAAAATTGCAACTGAATTCGTATTTAAAAATCTACACTATTTCCAAATATTGAAACCAACATATCTCTTTCATTATAAGGTCATATTGAGTGATTCAAAAGTCTAACTTGACTGGAATTTCATGTGAAATCTATTGGAGGCATTAAAAGCGAGTTTCGGGATTGTTTGGCATAAGAAATGAGGCAGAACAATCGGGCATTTTTGGCTATTGATGTTGTTGGAGTTTTTCTCATCTTGAAAGTTTGGGATTGGGAGAATTCAAGGATGTTCGTCAAGTTACTTCCACGGGGTAAGGTCTAAACCATAACCTAAGTATTTCCCTTTGATTCATTCCCTTGGTTTAAGCTTTAATCCATGATTTTAAATGAAAACTACCCATTAATTCTTTAAATCAAGACCTAAAGTTATGTCCTAAATTTTAAAAATTAAAAATGAGTTAGAGGTGTTTATTTCTTGATTCCCTTTATGGTTTTGTTCTATTATACGAGTACAACATACTCGAATTTGGTGAGTTTTGGAGTATTTCGGGAGATATGAGACCCAACTACTGTGGCCTGGACTCTTGAGCTATGAACACCCAAGAGCGATGTTTTGGCAAATTGGTTGAGCTATCGCACTCCAATTGAGTCAGTTTTTGTTCGTGTTAGCTTGTATTGGTTCGGGCTTCACTCGGGTAAGCTTGGATTCGGAATCCAAGGCGAGCTCGACGTTGACTTTTGTTGACGTTTTGGGGAAAATGTAAAGATCACAACTTTATTTATTGTAATTGGTTTCTCTTGTGTTGTTTGATGTTATTAAGTCAATTTTGGTTAGATTTGAGCTGTGTAGAGGCAAATTTTAGGGAAAACCCTATTTGGGAGGGCTGAGTTTGCCTAGTTAAGATAAGTATCTTGTCTAACTTTATGTGGGGTTAACTACCAGTTAGGATTTTTGTTGATTGTGCTATTTGTGTTATGTGAAAGCCGTTTAAGCAAGGTGACGAGTGGGTACACGAGCTATATGTGGTATTTCACTGGTTTAGATTGTCTAGACTCTTTCCATGCCTCTAATTGAATTGTCATAACATGTTATATCTCTCATTGTTAATCTACTCTTACATGCTCCATTTGACGTTGTTAGCACTTGTTCTACCTCTTACTTGTTATTTTTTTCTTATATGCTTTAGTTGAAGTTATTGCCTTCCTTATTGTATTGTTACCTCTTAATTGTTGAATCATCTTGTTGAGTTATTGGTGTTGAAGTTGTAATAGCCATTATCACATTAAGACGAAGTTGTTAATTGTTGAGACACCTTTCCTTGTTGAGCATTCTCATTCATTTTGTTATTATTGAAATTCTTGTACGCGTTGTGGTTGAGCCATGGGCTATTTGTTGTGGAAATATTGGTGTTGTTGACTTTGTGGCATGTTGTGGCATATGGGAACTTGTGGTGCGAGTTATGATTGCATTGTCATAGTGATATGCATATGGTGGTATACGGCTAGGGGTTGATATGCATGCAGTGAGATAAGGTGGGATTGATACGCGTGTTGCTAGTAGGGGAACTACATGAAACCATGCGGTGAGATAAGTTGCGCTAAAATGCGTGTAGATATTTCGGGAAACATGATTTTCAAAACTAAATGTGAGGTTCACACGGTGATATAAGGAAAGATTGTGATTGAAATTGTGAAATGTGAATACGAGGCGGTACCTCAGTTGTGTTTTCATTGTACATTTCATGTTGGAACAACTTATTGTTTTTAACGGTTATTGTTCTTCCTTCAATCATTCATCCACATTTTGATTGTGTTTGGTTATTTGTTGATATCTTGGTGTTGGAATGATTGTGGTTTTCTCGTGCGACTCATGCATTCTGCGTGATTTGTTGGTTTGCTTTAACATGCCAATCTGTGCCTCAGTTATAACTTGGTGAATTGATTGTCAATATGAATTTAATTGCATGGAGTCACTATATCATATTCCGTTGAGTTGTTGGTAACATAATGGTTTAAATAAAAGGATTATTAATATGCTTTATTCTATGTACCTCTTAAGATGGAACTCATTATCTCAGTCCGTGCCTTATTATTCTAAATGGTTATCGCATTTTCAGTATAATTGGGTTCTTAAATTATACTCATCACCCTGTTAGATGTTTATCTTACTTAAAATTATTGTCATGTTTTTTCATAACAAATTATATATTTAATTCGTTAATTTTACTTATGTTTTGCTTTGTTTAAAATGATACTTTTACTTTGTCGTGCGAAGGTGATTGTTATTTTGGGCACAAGGTGCCATATGTGTAAGATTTGAAAATTGTGGTCAATGCTTGTGGTTTATAAAGTGTGGTGCCTCGGGGTACTTCTTGTTGTAAGTCCATGCGTTTGGAGCGATTTGATTATTTGAGATGCCATCTGTTTTTCCTTATTTGAGTTCATTTACGTCTCATAAGTGTTCTGATTATGTTGTTTCTTTATTACTCATTTATTACTTGATGCCATTTATGTTTCTATTACTTCATTGTTGGTTGTAAATATTTATTTTTTCCGTTGTTGGTCTTACGTTGATGTTCTTTTCATTGTTAACTTATGTATATCTTTAACATGTTTCTATATCTAGTAGGTATCTTGACCTGGCCTCGTCACTACCTTACTGAGGTTAGGCTTGATACTTACTGGGCACCATTGTGGTGTACTCATGCTACGCGTCTGCACATTTTTGTGCAGATCCAGGTATTCTGACAGTGTTGTTGAGAGTTGCGTCTGTGCGCAAAGTCACTATCTTACTTCATTATGCTGCTGTTAAAAATTAGTTCAAAACAATATTGTGTTTAGAAATTCTAGTGTGTTTTAGTAGTGCTTATGACTCCGTACTACCAGTTTTGGGAAATGTATAACTATTGGCCGCTTGCGGCTATGTGTGTCATTTAATGGTTTATGATAAATGATTAAATAGTTCAATCCTATTATAAAATCAGTATGTGTTAGGCTTACCTAGTCTTAAGGACTAGGTGCCATCACGATATCCTAAGGTGGGAAATTGGGGTCGTAACAACTTCCGAAGCATGGAACGTGAAATACCGGATATACCCTTGCTAGGGTAGGAGGAAATGCAATCCTGTAAGCAACCTCCCCAACTCTTTCCAAGATCTCAAACGGGCCAATAAACCTTGGGCTCAACTTGCTCTTCTTCCCAAACTGCATCACGCCCTTCGTACGCAACACTAGGAGAAGAACTCTCTCACCCGCCATATACGCTACATCTAGAACCTTCTGGTCCGTATAACTCTTCTGCTTGGACTCAGATGTACGAAGTCGCTCCTGAATCACCTTAACCTTTTTCCAAGGCATCACATACCAAATAAGTGCACAACAGTCTAGCCTCTTCGAGCTCAAACCAACTAATCGGCGAGCAATATCGCCTCCCATACAAGGCCTCGAACGGCGCCATCTGAATACTCGATTGGTATATGTTGTTGTATGCAAACTCTGTTAGAGGTAAGAACTGGTCCTATGAACCTCCTAAGTCAATAAAGCAGGCACGCAACATGTCCTCCAGGACTTGAATAGTGCGCTCGGGTTGTCTGTCCGTCTGAGGATGAAATATCGTACTCAGCTCGACCTGCGTGCCCAACTCACACTGCACGGCTCTCAAAAACATGATGTGAACTGCGAGCCATGGTTAGAAATGATGAATATTGGCATTCCGTGCAGGCGAATAATCTCCTAGATGTAAATTTGAGCCAACCGCGCTGAAGAATAGGATGTCATCACCGGAATAAAGTGTTCGGACTTAGTTATCGGTCCACATAACGCAGACTGCGTCGTATTTCGTCAAGGTCCGTGATAAGCCTACCACAAAATCCATAATGATGCGGTCCCACTTCCACTTCGGTATCTCCAATCTCTGATTTGATCCACCCAGTTTCTGATGCTCATACTTTACCTATTGACAATTCAATCATCGATATACATATGCAACAATATCCTTCTTTATCCTTCGCCACCGATAGTGTTGTTTCAAGTCACGGTACATCTTCATGATACCTAGATGAATGGAATTGCATGAACTATGGGCCCCCTCAAGGATAGATTCTCTCAACCCATCAATATGTAGAACACAAATCCGGCCTTGAAGCCGCATAACACAATCATCTCCAACCACAACCTCTTTAACACCACCCCGTACACCGTGTCTTTGAACACCAACAAGTGTGGATCATCAAAATAGTGAGCCTTCATATGCTCCAACAATGAGGACTATGCCACAACACAAGCAAGAATCCTGCTAGGCTCCGAAACATCCAATTTGGCAAATCGGTTGGCCAAGGCCTGAAAATCCATAGCTAATGGCTTCTCCGCTATCGGTAAATATGCCAAACAGCTCATGCTCTCAGCATTCCTACTCAATGCATCGGTCACTAAATTGGCCTTCCTCGGATTGTATAATATGGTGATATCATAGCCTTTCATCAACTCTAACCATCTCTGCTGCAAAAAATTAATGTAATTCTGCTTGAACAGGTGCTGGAGACTCCGATGGTTCGGATAGACCTCACATGGAACGTTGTATGGATAGTGCCTCCAAATCATCAGTGCGTAAACAATGGATGCCAACTCTTAATCATGAACATGGTAATTCTTCTCATGAATCTTCAACTACCAAGACGCGTAGGCAATCACCCTACCGTCATGCATCAATACCGCACCAAGCCCAATACCGCGATGCATCACAATAAACTATGTAGGATCCGGAACCTGTAGGCAATACCAACACCGGGGCTGTAGTCAATGCAGTCTTGAGCTTCTAGAAGCTCAAATCACACTCATCGGACCACCTGAAAATAGCACCATTCTAGGTCAACTTGGTCAATGGGGCTGAGATAGATGAAAACCCCTCCACAAACCGGCAATTATAACCCGCCAAACCCAAGAAGTTCCGAATCTCTATAGTTGAACTAGGTCTACGCCAGTTTTGAACTACTTTTAACTTCTTAGGATCCACCTTAATGCCCTCGAAAGATAAAACATGGCCCAATAAAAAGGCAACAAAATCAAACTAGAAATCACATTTTGAAAACTTGGCATATAACTGACGATCCCTCAGAGTCTGAAGTAAGATCCGCAGATGCTGCTCATGCTCCTCTCGACAGCGGAAGTAAACAAAATATCATCAATGAATATGATCACAAAAGAATCCAAATAGGGCTTGAATAGCCGGTTCATCAAATCCATAAAGGTTGCTGGGGCATTAATCAAGCCAAATGACATTACTAGGAACTCGTAGTGACCTTACCGAGTCTGAGAAGCTATATTAGGGACATCTAATGCCCTAATATTCAACTGATTGTAGCCAGAACTCAAGTCAATCTTGGAAAACACCTTGGCACCATGAAGCTGATCAAATAAGTCATCAATCCTCGGTAACAAATAATTTTACTTAACAGTGACTTTGTTTAGCTGCCGATAATCTATGCACATCCTCATCATTCCATCCTTCTTCTTCACAAACAACACTGGTGCACCCCAAGGCGAGACACTCAGTCTAATGAATCCCTTATCAAGTATATCCTACAACTACTCATTCAATTCCTTCAACTCAACTGGGGCCATACTCAATGGTGGGGGTACAAATGGGCTGAGTACCCTGAACCAAGTCAATGCAGAGGTCGATATCTTTGTTGGGTGGAATCCCCGGCAAATCTATAGGAAACACCTCTAGAAACTCATGCACAATTGGTACTGAATCCATGGAAGGAACCTCTACACTAGGATTACGTATACTGGCCCAATATGCCATACACCCCTTCTCGACCATACGTCGAGCCTTCACATAAGAAATGACCCTAGTAGTAAAATAACCAGCAATCCCTCTCCACTCCAATCGAGGCAACCCCGACATGGCTAATGTCACGCTCTTAGTGTGAAAATCCAAAATAGCGTGATAAGGTGACAACCAATCCATGCCTTAGATTACGTCACAATCCACCATATGAAGTAATAGAAGGTCTACCCTAGTCTCATAGCTTCCCATACTGACCAAACAAGCACAATATACCTAGTCTACCACAATAAAGTCCCCAATAGGGCATAGACATATAAACAGGAACACTCAAAGAATCACGAGACACATTGAAATATGAAGCAAAATAGGATGACATATATGAATAAGTGGAACTCGGATAAAAAAAATTGATGCATCTCTATGGAAAACTGGAATATTACATGTGATGAGTGCATCCGAAGACTTTGCCTCAGGTCTAGCTGGGAATGCATATAATCGGGGTTGAGCCCCACCACTCTGACCTCTGCCACTCATACAACCTCTAGTTGGCTGGCCTCCACCTCTAACGGCCTGACCACCACCTCTAGCTGGATGAGCGGGTGGTGGAGCAACCGCTACCGAAATCATTGAACGACTACCCTGTTGTGGTCTATTTCTCCTCAATCTAGGACAATACCTCTTGATATGACCTACATCACTACACTCAAATCAATCCCGCAGCTAGCCTAATTGCTGAGCCTGATATGATTCCTAATAACCTGAATAATCCCCGTAGTAACTCTATATTGGTGGTGCTCTGATAGGAGCTGAAGGTGTGCTAAGTACTGGCTGCTCTGGACGAGACCCATAAAAACTACGACTTTCCAAAGCACCATGTTCTACCTGATTTGCTGACTGAATCGGCCTGGGACGATGGCCTCTACGAAATGAACCCCTGCCTCAAGATGAGCACCTCTGAAACCACCAAAATGACGAGGCCTCTTTTCAGATGCCACCTCTCTGTCCTGAACACAAACCCTGTCGATTCGTCTAGCAATCCCTACAACCCTGTTAAAAGAAATATCATCCTTAGTCTCTCTGGCCATCAGCAAATTGATACCGCAAGTAAGACCATCTATGAATCTACTTACCATCTCTCTCTCAGTAGGGATCAAGAAATCTGCATGGTGAGATCGGTCCACAAATTTGGTCTCACACTGGGTAACAAACATGCTACTATGTTGTAGACGCTCAAACAGGCTACGATAGTCCTCTCACATATTAAAAGTAATGAACTTCTCCAAGAATAACTATGAGAACTGATCCTAAGTGAGTGGAGGTGATCCTACTAGACTGCCTCGAACATAGTCCCGCCACCATCTCATGGCAGACCGGTCATATGAAACACTATAAAGTCGACTACATTTGACTCCACAATACGCATATTGCACAACACCTAGTGGCAACAGTCCAAGTAATTATGTGGGTCCTCAGAAGGTGTACCATCAAAATGAATAGGAAAGAGCTTGGTGAACTGTTCCAACCTCTCCCCGAGCTGTGTAGCAATAATGGGTTGAACCACTCCAACTGCTGGAAATACCAAAGTCTGATATATGGGAGCCAACTACTCCGAAGTGTGAGTAGCTGGAGTCTGGGCTCCTCCCCGAGTCTGAGACACAACTGGTGCCATAGAAAATACTTCGGCCTGGGCCACACTCTCCATAAGGCTAACGAGGCGGACTAGAGCGTCCTGAAGTATGGGAGTGGCTATGAACCCCTTTGGGACCTGAACTGGTCCAACTAGTGTGGTCTAAAAAGGTATCTCCTCCACCTGCTCGATCTGAGACTCTAACATAGGCGCTGTTGCGCATGCTCTTGGCTGAGCTCTAATCTGCCTCGGCCCCTACCCCTGGTAGTGGCTGCAACCTGGGGCTCCGGCTCCTGCCTAGCTGTGGATATTGTATGTGATTTCATCATCTGCAAGAGAACAAGAATAGAATAATTCAAACATTAGTGATAGAATAAAGTCGCACGATAGAGAAAGAAAGAAGTGAAATTTCCTAAAGTCTTTATGGCCTCTAGAAGATAAGTATAGATGTTTCCGTACAAACCCTCCAGACTCTACTAGTCTTGCTCATTACTTGTGAGACCTAGGCAACATGGTGCTCTGATACAAACTTGTCACGACCCAAAATTCCTAACGTAGGGTTATGATGGTGCCTAACATCCACTTGCTAGGCAAGCCAACGTCAGCTAATTAATTAACATTTTTAGCAATTTAAAAGATGAACATTAATAATACGAAACTGAAATAAACTGAAATAGATGTGATAAATGCAAACGTAATGCGGTCCAAACATATCCTAGAAATTTGTAATCACGAATACATGAGCAACTAGAGTACTACAAATAAAGTCTGAACGAAACACAACTGTTTGAAATAGAAATAAACAGTTTAGATAGAATAGAAGGGGACTTCAGGGAATGTGATCATCGTTGCAGCTCTACCTCAAGTCTCCTGAGTAAGTTGACCCGAGCAAAACTACTATACGCGCCGCTGGGACAAATACCAGAATCTACACAAGAAGTGCAAAAGTGTAGCATGAGTAATGAGAAGACACTCATAATAAACCTGTAAAAATAATAATAATAAACATAATAATAATAATAATAATAATAGCAGAATACGAAAATATAGATAAAACATTAAACTCTTAAAAACAGAACCGAAGGTCAACTACCAGAGGGTCCTAGAATAATATGATCTCAAATCTCATATCACAGTACCGCGATAAAACTCTACAACTATAATCAGTTACAACATATCATACTCTGTTGTGGCACACAACCCGATCCCAATAGTTCTCACAATACCTATAGTGGTATGCAAACCGATCCCAATATCATATCATATCATTGTCTATTGCGGTGTGCAACTCGATCCCAAACCCGTTCCTAATAACAACACATAGACATAAACAACTCAGCAAAATCAATAATAAAAGCTCAACAAGAAAGGAGAATAAAGCGTACAGAACATCAAGGAACTACATTATACTGGAGGATAACCATTACCTCGTATTTATAATTCTTTATCACCAATACAAGAATAGCTAAAGAACTCTCAAAAATCGGAATAACATAGTAAAGTGCAACAAGTAATGTAAAGCCAATGAGGGCAAGTTAAACATAAAGCAGTGGAGTTATACAATTAATACAGGTAGGAACATATAGTATGTAAGCAGATATTGAGCGAGAACATGGAATAAGTGATGAAATAAAGGAAAATAGCCCAACCTCGCATGTTTCAACCCACGACGGCTTATATACACTCGTCACCTTGCATATAGGCCATTTTCCCATATAATTCACATAAAAATAAACCAACAAGTCCTAATTCCCTAAAGTCAAAGTTAGACACGACACTTGCCTCTTTACGCAACCAACTTCACAATCAACTAAGTCTTTCCTTTTGAACAACCCTCTACACCAACCAAATCTATCAAAATATCATTCAAACAATTCAAAAAAAGCTTTAGAAACTATCCAAGAATGAAAAAGGTTCAATCTTTGATGAAATTGAAGAAGTCAACAAAAGGCGACTCCGGGCCCGCTTGGTCAAAATCCGATATCCGGACTAAAACCCGATTACCCATTCACCCTTGATCCTAGTTATGTGATTTATTTCAAAATTCAACCTCAACTTGACGCCTAAATCTCAATTTTATAATATTTCTAATTCTACCCGAAACTCCTAATTTTTACCATGAAATTTCTAAATTTGATGTTCAACACTCATGAAAAGTAATGGGGACTTGATAGAAAATGAATTAGAGTTGCTTGCCAATGAATTTGGGCTTAAAAAGTTCTTCAAAAGTCTCCTTTAGAGTGTGTGGGATTGAAAAATAGAGTGAAATAAGCTAAGTCCTAATTTTCCCCTCTTTAACCCAAATGCAGGTATCACATTTGCGAATACTTGCTCGCAAGTGCGAAGTCCGCATATGAGACAAACTTATCGCAAATGCGATCAGTACATCAGGCCCAGCAAAGTTGCAAATGTGACATTATGTTTGCAAATGCGAACTGCCCCCTCCCTNAAATGCGGACCAACACTTTGCAAATGAAAAGCTCACTTCCAAGACACTGTGTCAGCAAATGCGACTCTAAGATCGCAAATCCAGTCTCAACTTGGTTTTGAAATGCGAACTATTCTTTGCAAAAGCGAAGTTTCAGCCCTTTTCGCAAATGCTATTGTGTGACCGCAAAATCGAGGCTTGCAAATGCGAGCCAGACCTCGCAACTGCAAGATCTACAATAGACACCAGCAACTGGAATGCACTAGCAGTTGCATAATTATCCAAACTCTTGCGTAACACATCCGAAAACTACCCGAGCCCCTCAGGCTCCAAACTAAACATGCACACAAGTATACAAACTCACTCTCTACCTCAAATCGTCAAAATAACATTAAATAACAAGAATCAATCAGAAAAACTCATGATTTTCAACTTGAAAACTAGTTTTTACAATTTTTCACATAACGTGCTGAAATGCGCTCAGGTCACCCCGGACCCCAACCAAAAGTGCTTACAAGTCCAAAAACATCTTACGAACCTACTGAAATCGTGTAAACTCCAATTCGAGTTCATTTACCAAGAATATTGATTGTGGTCAAACCAAATCTCATTTTAAGCCAAAAATTACTTTTTCTTCAAATTTTCATGTATAAACTTTTCAAAAAACGACACGGACCATGCACACAATTGAAGAAATATCAAGTGAAGTTAATAGAGGTCTCAAAACATGAAAATTAATGCAAGTACTCATAACGACCTATCGGGTCGTCACAATAGACATATTCTAGTTGCCTTACTTGGTTATGTTTGCAGGAAATGTACGTGCATTCTTGTTAATTCTGATTCAATAAATGTATAGTATTAGGTTGGATTGAATATGCGAGTGAAGCGTCAAAGGAACTTCATGAGCATGATGAATCCTGTTAACCAAACAAATTAGATAAATCAAGTAATTAAGTCAACCGGAAGAACACAATAGAAGAGACATTAATTCCATAACCCCGGAATATTTCTATCTCATTATATTTCCCCTAAGTGTTTATTTGCTTGTTTGTCACCCTTAAAGTCTTGCTCGTTTAATTTTGTAGTATTATTTAGTAGTAAAAATCACAATCAACTTCTTCATAACCGTTTGAGCAGTTAATTTATAAGTAGTTTAGATTGGACGATAGTTAATCCTCGTAGAACAATACTTTCTCATCAATTTATTACTTTTCGATCGCGTATAATTATGTGTGCATTTTTCCCCAACAGGCAGTAGTTGGGATGACTCTTGGAAAAGTTGGTGCAATAAGGCTCACAATCACAACCATACTTGCTATAGCTTCGTTAATTTTATGGCTTCAGGCGTTATGTGCATTCACAATTCCGTAAACTCTGAGGTTCCAGATATTTTTGTTGTCCCCTTTTGATGGGATGCTTCCCTTGAGCGTTTCAGAGGTGAATTTTCTCGAGATTATTGAGGTACTTGTACTCCATTATTTTCATTTCATCCAGTAGAATTGTAACCAAATTGATTGTTATCCAGTGTGTTGATTGGAGATTCTCCAGCCATGAGAAGAATTCAATCTTGCGAGAAAGATTGATAACAATTGTTAGAGTTCTTGGATGAATAGTGAACTTACGTGTGCCTCCTCACGATAGGTGTCAAATTTTTTAACCTAAAATTTGTTTATTATATTGAATTAATTAAATTGAATTATTACATGCCTCTAACAAGTAATTCAATCCAAAAATGCTAAGTATATACGGGTAAAACCGAGGCTAATGAGCACCCCGATTTTTTGGTAAGGCAAACGAAGCCAGGACATGACTACAAGGAATCAGAAGCGAAGCCAGAAGACTCTCGTATCAAGGCCCGTAAGAAACATCTACCCTCGGAGCCATCGAGACCATGCTCCCGGGTCCGGATTGAGTTCCCAGACCTTGCAAAGCGTTACCAAAAGACCGTGCACGATTAACAAAGGGTCATGATATCCGTGTCCAAATGGATATCACGACGTGAATCTCGGCTCGTATCGGCAGCAGATTATTGATTAGCGAAAAGGAAGATTTTAACTTTCTTAAAATTGTACATAGGGTAAAACTCCCCTAATATATATAAGGGGAAGCTGATTATTCAATAGACACACCTTAGACCACTCTATTTCTAAAGGTTATTCAAAGTTCGTAATTTTATTCATAGTTCTTCATAAGTGTTTGGTTTCAAACCGAAGGCAGGCTAATTGTTAGGCTCACAACCGAGATCAGACTCGATATTGCTACTGGTTTGGCTATTTATTCTATCTTTGACCTGTTCATCTAATGTTATTAATCATTTTTATTCAATTATTCCACGTATCCTTTAAATCGTGTATAAATTCAATTATTATCCATTTTTGAGGATAAATAATTTGGCACCCACCGTGGGCCTAAGGATAATAGTGGTAATTTGATACAAATTTCCAACACACACTATGTTTTACGCTTGTTCTTTGAGATTTTTATTTCAGGTCAACCTAAATATGTAAAACTCTCAGTCTACTCACTTGAACATTGACGCTAAATCTGGCCATCACGGCGAAAACAACAATATAGTGCCTAGCAACGAGGTGCCCCCTGCTGATCCAACGAAGTCGCAGTTGCAGACCCAGTTGACGCCAACTCGCATGTGGCCATCGACACCAACTTGCCGATCGACCCTGAGAACAGCATTCACGGAGGAGCCCGACCTACGACTCGAGGTACGCCTGAAGGTGAAGGTGACGGGATAAACCTGCGGGTGATCTTCGAAATGTTACAGGCCCAACAGGCGGTGATAGAACAGCTGCAAAATATGAGTCGGGCCCCCATCATAGTTGAGCTCGAACCATCCTGGTATTGAAAGGCTTGGATTCCAAGAAATTCGTCCAAAAATATTTCCCTCCAAGTGCGGCACCGAAGCCAATCCCGAAGAAGTTCCCCGAAATTTCGAAGTATAATGGAACTATAGATCCAAATGAGCATGCGACCTCCTACACATGTGCCATCAAGGGAAATGACTTAGAAGATGACGAAATCGAGTCAATTTTCCTAAAAAGTTCGGGAAACCCTATCCAAAGGAGCAATGATATGGTACCACAATTTACCCCCAAATTCTATTGATTCGTTTGCTATGCTTGCATACACCTTTGTGAAGCGCATGCCAGGGCCATCAAGGTCTAGATAAAAAAAAAATCGGACCTTTTCAAGGAAAAACAAAGAGATAACAAAATGCTCATGGAATTCGTATCAAGGTTTCAAATGGAATGGATGGATCTGCCCCCAGTTGCAGATGATTGGGCCATCCAGGCATTCACTCAAGGATCAACCTCCGAAGCACCTTGGCTTCAGAGCAGTTGAAATAGAATTTGATAAAGTATCTGGCGGTAAGTTGGGCCGACGTCCAAAACAGGTACCGATCAAAAATCAGAGTTGAGGCCGATCAGCTAGGGGCCCCCTCTGGATCCGTTTATCCTATTAGAACTAATGACAAGCCTAAGAGGGTCGTCGATCATGAACCAAGACCGAGTGGAGACTGGTATCAACCGTATAGCAGGGATCAAAGGGGTAACGGATATAGGGCGCAACCCCGCGAGAAACGAAAAGAGAAACGATCGAGGCCACAGTAGCCGGGGACTCATGAGCAAAAATTGTTTCGACAGGCCACTCGGGGGCAATAAGGCACCAAGGTTATCGGAATACAACTTCAATGTCGATGCTGACAACATCATATCTGCCATCGAGTACATCAAAGATACCAAGTAGCCTCGACAATTGCAGTCCGACCCTATCTAGAGAGACTGTAACTTAATGTGTAAGTATCATGGCACTCATGGCCATAGAACCCTACCGATAGTTAAGAGAAGAAGTGACCCGGCTATTTAATAACGGGCATCTCTGGGAATTTCTGAGTGATCGAGCCAAAAATCACTTTAGTAATAGGGACTCCAACAAACAGACCGAACAAGAGTAACCTCAGCACGTCATTAACATGACTATTGGTGGAGTCGACGTCCGCCGGGGACCAATGCTAAAGCGCACTAGGGCGTCCATCACAAAGGAAAAACAAACCTGAGATTATATCCTGGAGGAGACCATTTCGTTCAAAGATGAGGATGCCGAAGTCATCGTCCAACCGCATAATGATGCATTAGTAATATCTGTACTTATAAATAGATCTCGAGTTAAGCATGTGTTTATTGATCCAAGTAGCTCCTCCAATATCATCAAATCGAGGGTCATAGAGCAGTTGGGTCTACAAGATCAAATAGTGCTGACAGTCTGGGTTTTAAACGGATTCAACATGGCATGCGAAACTACTAAAGGAAAGATAACCCTACCGGCGAATGCCGCCAGGACCATTCAGGAAACAAAATTCTATGTGATCAAGAGGGATGTGAGATATAATGCTCTATTCGGAAGACCATGGATTCACAACATGAGGGCAGTGCCCTCGACACTACATAAGGCACTGATGTTTCCCACACCAAGAGGAATCAAGACGATTTACGGAGAGCAGTCAGCCGCAAAAGAAATGTTCGTGGTCGATGAGGTAATCCCGATGTCCGCACTCACGACATCAAAGAACACGAAGCTGGTTAGGAAGAAAGAAACTAAATAGCGATCACCGATACTAGCGTCGACCAAACCAGAGAAGCAAGAAGCAGGCGAGGATAATGATTATGGAGTCCCTAGGTCGTTCATCACCCCTGATAATTCCGATACCACAAAATCAATGGTTGAGGAGCTAGAGAAAGTCATATTGATTGAAAACTTGCCTGATCGGAAGGTATACCTGGGCACGGTTTTAACTCCTGAGCTCAGGAAATAAATTCCTTATAGCTAACATAGATTGTTTCGCTTGGTCCCATCTTGATATGAAAGGGCTCCTGTAAGAAATAACCACTCATAAACTGAGCTTGGAACCGAAGTTCCACCCGGTTAAATACAAGAGGAGGCCTTAGTCCGAAGTCAAGAATGCATTCACCAAAGACAAGGTATCCAAACTCCCTAAAATAGGTTTCATTCAGGAAGTTAAGTGCCCAGATTGATCGCATGATCGATGCGATGGCCGGGCACGAGATACTCAGCTTTTTCGACGTCTATTCCAGGTACAACCAGATCCGGATGGACCAGGGCGATCAAGAAAAAACTTTCTTTATCACTAAATTCGGCACCTATTGTTAAAACGTAATGTCGTTCGTACTAAAGAATGCCGGTGCCACTTATCAACGCCTAGTAAACACATAGGAAATTCAATGAAAACACATAGTAAATTGGATGTTCGAAAACACATAGGAAATTCAATGAAAGTTTATATTGACGACATGTTAGTTTAGTCCGGAAAAGTAGAGGACCATTTGAAACATTTGCAAGAAACCTTTAACTTACTGAAGAGATACAATATGAAGCTGAACCCTGAGAAATGCGCATTCGGGGTCGGATCCGGGAAATTCCTTAGATTCATGGTGTCCAACTGGGGGAGTGAGATCAATCCCCATAAAATCAAAGCTATAGAAGACATCGCCATGGTGGACAGTGTCAAGGCCGTTTTAAGGCTAATCGGGCGCATAGCCGCCCTAGGCTGGTTCATATTGAGGTCTTCCGATAAGAGCCATAATTTCTTCTCATTATTGAAGAAGAAGAATAACTTTTCTTGGACCCCGGAATGCCAATAAGCTTTGGAAGAACTCAAACGGTACCTTTCGAGTCCACCATTGCTCCATACTCCGAAGGGGGATGAGAAGTTGTACCTGTACTTGGGGTAACCGTGGCAGCGGTAAGTGGAGTCCTAGTCTGAGAAGAGAAAGGTATGCAATTTCCTATTTATTATGTTAGTATAACTCTAGGCGAGGCTGAAACAAGGTATCCTCACTTGGAAAAATTGGTGCTTGCTTTGTTAAGCGACTCCAAAAAGTTAAAGTCGTATTTTCAATGCCATCCCATATGTGTCATAACTTCTTACCCAGTAAGGAACATATTGCACAAACTCGAGCTTTCGGGCCAGTGGGCCAAATGGGCAGTAGAAATTAGCGGGTATGATACCGAATATCAATCCCGAACTGCCATCAAATCACAAATTTTGGCAGACTTCGTGGCTAACTTTAAGTCGGCCTTAATACCCCAAGTCAAAAAGGAATTGTTGGTAATCTCGGGGACTTCCTCGGGAATATGGACCCTCTTTACGGATGGTGCCTTGAACGCAAAGGGGTCTGGACTCGGCATCATGTTGAAGCCGCCTACGGTAACATAGTTAGGCAATCTATTAGAACTGTGAAATTAACTAACAACGATGCCGAGTATGAGGACATGATTACAGGTCTCGAATTGGCTACAAGCCTTGGGTCCTAGGTGGTCGAAGCTAAGTGCGATTCCCTCATTGTGGTAAATCAAGTCAATGGGACATTCGAAGTAAAGGAGGAACGAATGCGAAGGCATTTAGCCAAATTTTAGGTAACGCTGCATCAATTCAACGACCAGATCCTAAAGCACATACCCCAAGACCAAAATAATGAGGCTGATGCTCTGGCTAACTTGGGGTCATCGGTTGATGACGATGAATTCAGATCAGAAACAGTCGTACAGCTCATGAAATCAGTAGTGGAAGAAGGCTATGCCGAAATAAACTCAACAAGGTTAACTTGGGATTGGAGAAACAAATACATAGACTATTTGAAGACTAGGAAGTTTCCCTCGGATCCTAAAGAATCGAGAGCTCTACGCACGAAGGAGGCCAGGTTCAGCCTATCCAAAGGGACTTTGTTCAGAAGAACATTCGATGGCCCGCTCTCCATATGCTTGGGGCCGGGATATACTGATTACGTTTTGAGAGAAGTTCACGAAGTCACTATGGAAACCATTCGGGGGCGGAATCTTTGGTTCGGAAGATAATAAGGACCAGCTATTACTGGATCGACATGGAGAAAGACGCAAAGGACATTGTACGAAGATGCGACGGGTGTCAAAGACACGCACCGGTGATCCATCAACTCGAAAATCTACTCCATTCGGTCTTGCCCCCATGGATATTCATGAATTGGGGAATGTCGTCGGTCCCTAACCGTGGGCACCTGGTAAGGCTCAATTCATACTGTTTATGACCGATTATTTCTCTGAATGGGTCAAATCTTAAGCATTAGAGAAAGTCGGGGAAAAAGATGTCATTGACGTTATTTGGGACCACATAATATGTTGGTTCGGGATACCGACCGAGATCGTGTGTGATAATGGGAAGCAATTCATCGGCAGCAAGGTAAATAAGTTTTTCGAAGACCACAAAATTAAAAAGATACTCTCCACACCCTATCAACCTAGTGGGAATGGACAAGCGAAATCTACAAACAAGACCATACTCCAAAACATGAAAAAGAGGTTGACCGATGCCTAAGGGAAGTGGAAGGAAATTATGCCCGAAGTCTTGTAGGCGTACTGTATAACTTTGAAATCTAGTACTGGGGCCACCCTATTTTCATTGGTCTACGGTGCCGAAGCATTAATACCGGTCGAAGTGAGAGAGCCGAGCCTCAAGTTCTGATATGCCACCGAAGAATCAAATGGTGAGGCCATGAGTATGAGCCTAGAATATTGGATGAAAGACGAGAGGCTGCCCTAGTCTGGTTGCCCACCCACAAATAGCGGATAGAAAGATATTACAACCTAAAAGCCAACCTCAGACACCTCAAGATCGGGAACATGGTGTTAAGAAAGGTAATACAGTTTACCCGAAACCATAACGAGGGAATGTTGTGACCGAATTGGGAAGGGCCATATCGAGTCGTTAGAATTACCGGCAAGGGCTCATACAAACTCGAAGTGGGAAATAGTGCACCGCTACCAAACAACTGGAACATGACACACTTAAAGCGGTACTACTACAAAAGTACGATCTCATTTAATTTTTTATATAATATTATGAATCGGGTTAACACTTGCAGGTAACAGCCAAAGAAGAATGTGACTATTAGGTCTGAAAGCACACGTTGGACTTATTTTCCCTTGAATCGTTTTTGTCCCAAATAGGTTTCTGGAAAGGTTTTTAATGAGGCAACAGTAAATCATGCTAACTTAGATTCGAAAACCAATTTTAAATTGGAGCCAATGGGTGCATCAACAGTATCCGAGCCCTCCCAAGATCAACCTCGAATACTGGGGGCCATCACCCTCGAGTTAAGGTCCTTAACAAGGAAAGAAGGAAACTTTGTACTTAAACAACTTAGGCTCGGTGGTTAGGACTTTTTGTAAAGGCCAAACGGTCAAATGAACAGTGCCCGCGTACGCCACCTTAGCCATAATACAAGCTTTTACACGCTTTCAATTATGTACTTTACACACTAAAATAAAAAATGTTTCCACCTTGCTATTACGCTTTTTTGCCTCTTCAAACACAGAGCCTAAGGGCTACCCTTATTCAGGGAATATCGAGCCTAAGGGCCATCCTTATGCGGGGACTATCGAGCCTAAGGACCATCCCTATGTGGGGATTATCGAGCCAAAGGGCTATCCCTACTCGAGGACTGTCGTCCGAAATTCGTTTGGGAAAATTAGGCTACCAAATCCCAGAGGCACAAAACCTATTAGGTAGTGCTTATACACGAAAGGCTACCACTACCCCAAAAAATGACTCGGAGATGTCTGAAGCTAAGTAATCAGAACATAAAGCCTTTATAAAAATTCAAAACCTGCTAAAAGGTTAACCTCGGCAAAAGCATCGTCTAAAAAATCACTTAAGCATCTTGGTAAAACTTCCTATCACTCCGGGTTTTCAAAGCCTCGAGCAAATAAAGTTGCATCGAAGTCGGGGTCTGTTTGGACCTCTGAAAAACAAATGACTTATTACTACATTTGATTCTATGCTAAGGCAATAGAAATATTTGCAAGAGTAGAAACTATGAAAATATGCTAATAAAGTAGAGACTTGAAATTGCCAAAAGGGGAAATTTAATATATTCAGGAATGTATTTACAAAGGCCCAACAAACAAGGCCTCAAAATAAACAAAAAATATTCACAATACAAAAACGAAAAAAGTTCTATGGCATTTATGTCGGGTCCTGATTCGTTGCTAGAACCCTCGGAGCCTTAGAATCCCTTGGAACCCTCAGAGCCCTCTGCACCGTTGGGATCAGAAAGTTTCTTCTCCTCAACCTCAAGCTTTATTGCTTCCTCGATCTCGGCCGACAGGTTGAAGCCTTGGGCGTGAACTTCATCGAGGGTCTCCCTTCGAGATAGCTGCCTCACATATTCGACAATGGCCTTGTATTAGGCCACCATTTCCTTGGCATCGGTAGAGGTTGTCTCCAGCTTGGACCTTGTTCCTTCGAGCTCTTTACCGAGGGCGTCCCATTCTACGACAGCCAAGCTCAGCTGTGCTCGGAGATCTTCATTCAGTTGAGCCCGCTTGTTAGCTTTCTCCTACGCCACCCTAAGTTGAACCTATACCACAGACAGCTTTGCCTGGACGGTTTCCTTCTTCGAAGCCAGCAGATCCATCTTGCTCTTCGACTCATCGGCCATGACTTGGATCTCGTTCATATCCTTTCGGAGTTGGTCAACCTAGTCGATCTTCTGTTGGACCTACGAGGTTTTATCGTGAGCCACTACGACTAGTTCCTCGTTTCTAACTTCAAAGACCTTTACCGTTTTGACCAAGTCAGCATGTTCCCACCTCAGGACCGATGCTTCCTTCTGAGCCCTATCTAGCTTGGCTTGAATGTCCTTAATGACCCCGTCTTGTTGCTCGCTGAGGAGCTTGTACGTATCCCTTTTTTGAGCCAGCACCTTCAGCTGAAGCTCGAGCGGGTTGAACTCCACACGGTACCGTAGGAAGCATTCATGATGAAGTACCGAGGCCTGCAAAACAATGAAAGTCATGAGAAATATCCAAGCCTGAGTAAAATTCAAAAAAATGTAATGATGCCTTACCCGGTTCAGCGCCTGTTGCGCCTCATTGAAAAGATGCGCCACGTCCACCTCGTTGATTTTTTCCTGGTCCTCCTCGGTCACCAGGCATTGGAGGTAGCTGGCTACTCCCACGGGAGCATATAGAACCGGGCATCCTTCGGGACAGTAAGTATAACCAATCTCTTGCGATCAGGGTCCACACTCGGAGCGGGAAACTAATTAATTAGTTTTGCGCTCTAACTCTGCCCACCAGCTTTCGAAGATGTATCCTTCTTCGGGACTTTCAGGTCGCCCACCCCAGAAAAATCTTCCAAAGTAGATTAGTCCACGCCATCAAAGAAAGAATGAAGGGGATTGTCCGCGCCATGAACCCCTTCATTGGACTTCTTTTTCCCTGCTTGGGCCTCCTCAAGCATGGACTAGGTGTAGGAGGACATCCCAATGATTTCTATTACATCGGGCGCTTTCTTCGGAGTGGAGCAGGCGCCTTGGTGGACCCAACCCAGGTCTCCTTATCGACCTTTCGAGTCTGAGGGAGGCCGGCCTCACGAGTCTCGCCCTCGGCTGCCTCCTGCTCCCCGGGAGGGGTCGATCCATAGGCGCTAAAAATGTCGTCTTCTTTCGGCTCATCCCTGAGTCGGAGAAGCAAATCAGAGTCTGGCACCCAGGAGCCGTTGCTCTTCCTAGGCTTGCGGGCCACCCTGTTCTTTGGTTTCACCTCAGGACCCGGGGAGCCCGAAGGTTTTGTTTTCCTTCTCTTTTTTTCCCTTGCGGCAGCCCCAGGCTGTCCTGTAATGGAGGGATCAACAGACAAGGATACGTCCTCGTCCCCTTCCAAAGGCCTAAGCTCGGTAGTTAGGAAAACTTATAAAAGAAAGAAAAAAGGTAGAACAACTATGAGGATTTGAAGATCAAAGATGAAGAAATGAAGGTTTGACGGAAGTTGGTGATGGATAGAGAATTCGAAGGTAGAAGTTTGATCGGAAAGTGGAGAAAGAGCAGGGGGTAGAAGCTTTTATAGGGGAAGAAGGCGATGCGTCACATTCGAAGGGAACCAACAATTGATTGACACGTTTCCGGAGTCAGAACGACGCGACTGATGGGACATTTCGACTTCTTCGTCGTAACGTACAGAGGAAGGAATCGGAAAACATCTATCGTTTCTCATCATTCCGGCAAACCTACTCTTTGAGAAACTAGGGGACTATCTGTATACGGGTAAAACCGAGGCTAATGAGCACCCCGATTTTCCGGTGAGACACGAATCAAGGACATGACTACAAGAAAACATAATCGAAGCTAGGAGCCTCTCGTATCAAGGCACAAACAAAACACCAGCCCTCGAAGCCATCGAGACCATGTCCCTCGGGTCCGGTCCGAGTTCCAAGACCTCGGAAAGCGGTACCAAACAACCGCGCACGATTAACAAAGGGTCGTGATATCCGTGTCTAACCAGATATCATGGCGTGAATCTCGGTCCGTATCGGTAGCAGATCAGTGATTAGTGAAAAGGAAGATCTTTACCTTTCTTAGAATTGTACTTAGGGTAAAATTCTCCTACTATGTAAAGGGGATGTTGATTATTTAATAGACACACCGTAACACTTATATCAAGGCAATTTACATTTGTTTTCTCTGCTTCTAAAGGTTATTCAAAGTTCTTAATTTTATTCATAGTTCTTCATAAGTGTTTGGTTCCGAACCGAAGGCAGATTAATATGTTAGGCCTACAACCGAGCCCGGACTCGATACTACTACTGATTTGGCTATTTATTCTATCTTTAACCCGTTCATATAATGTTATTAATCATTTGTATTTAATTATTCCACGTATCCTTAAAACTGCGTATAAATTTAATTGTTATTCATTTTTGAGGATGAACACTAAGTAATCGAAATAAATAACAATAAAATAGAGAAATAAAGTAAAAAAATAATTGTTATTCAGTAGTTCTTGAACAATTTGATCAAGAGGACAAATTGACCAAAGCCTGACTGAATAAGAATTGTATATAAATAAAGAACAAATTACGAAGAACAATGATAAGATGAATATTTGTCTGATGATATAGATAGTTCGTAAAAGTTATGATATTCTTGATATTAACAGGTCTTGATTTGAGTAGTTATTTTCGTGAATCATGCTGCCTTTATGAATATTTAGTTCGCTCCTTTTCGTCTATTCGATTCAAGAGTAACTAATGAATCGATGTTGGTTCTTGTAATGTCCAAGTTAATAATCATTCCCCAAAATTCGGAATTCGCTTATCTTCCTATCGGGTTAATCATAAACCTTCTGTACACTTCCAAGCTTCGGGGGCAGTTATTCGTATATCCGAAACTCAACGTATTCTCTTTCGGAATGTTTTTCTGACTCGACTCGAAGTTTACTTATTTGACTTCTCGATCTGCTTTGCTCTAGCCTACTGTGCACTCTTGCCACATGTCAATTGTTGAATGAGCCATGTATTAAGTCTATTATTTACCAATACGGGAATGACTATAGTCTCTCTATTTATATATATATACTAGTAAATTATTCGTGTTTCGCGCGATTATGAAAAATAATAGTAAATTTAATATATGCATATATGAGTTTAATTTATTAAAATTTTCGAAATTTTCTCAATATTTTTAAAAGAAGAAAATATGTGAAATAATTTTTTTAAAAAACAAATAAATATTTGGCCATCTGCGATAAATATGAAACTTTGCCATCCTCTTTTCTTCAGATTTTCTTTTTATTTTTTTCCTTTTTCCTATTTATATTTCTATTATTCCTTCTTTAATAATATCTTATAGCATCTTATAGCATTTTTTATTAAGAAAAAGTTATTTATGGGAGGAGATGATGTTTTGGTCTTATAGAAATCATCCAAAGTTGAAAAGTTAAACGTTAATATCAAATCCTTATTGATATCACTATATGTGTACTTTCAAGAACGAATATACCAACGTTACACATTGTCACAATTATATGTGGTGGGATACATGGACATTACACATGGAAAACTCTCTCTCTCTCTCTCTCTTTAATGTTTTCCTTAATTACCCAAAAGACTAAAAGTTGTAAGTTACACATTTATATATTGGAAACCAAATGATCCTGTCCATTTAATATTTGTATGAGCAGACTAAGTACAAATAGTTAAACAATCTTGGCCAATATGAAATTTCAGTGCACTTATTTCAAATTATATATTATAAAAAGTAAATTAGTTTTTAGCGAAGAAAGACCAAACTTGATGAGAGTAGAAGGACTTTGTCCGAGTCTCACCAAATATATTGCTAATGAAAAATAATTATGGAATTCCCATGCAATAAACAAATTGGCCAAATAGTGTGTCGATGGTCACACGATTAGATAAAAAGATATATGTATCCTTCCCACTTGCAATTGTAATGACATCAGGAACTGTAATTTTTTAACTGATCCTAAAATTTGAGAGTATATGGATCTCCATCAAATATTTTATATGATTGGCAATATCAAGAACAAATAACTTGATTAAGAAAAGCCATCAGTTAAACTCTACTTGCAACTATAACATCATTTAGAATTTCTCTGAGACGATATGAATAAGCTTGGGCTCAAAGTAAATTCTGGAGCAAAAAAACATGCAGAAAGAATTCTAATTAGGTGGCAACCCAGAAATCAGAGCACTAAAAAGGAAAGAGAACACTTAGATCTGTCTTTATGCCCCTACCTCTTTACTTCACCCTTCTTGTATAGATCAATCAAATATTTTCTCTCTGACACGGTTACTCTATAATTTACTTTAAACTGTCCAGCATCAACCGCCATGATCTGCAGAAAAAATATAAAGGTTCTTCAACTTAATGTTAAGCATATCTAATACTCAACCGATAGTATAGGATAGACTAAGATGTTACTTTTGGATGATGCATAGTTTGAAAATCCCACATAGATTAAAATTAAAATGAGAAAGAAAATAAAGAGGTTGTTAAGAAAAAAAGGCAAAAAAGAGGAGGTAAAAGACTTATTACGTACTTTACGTTAGTGTGACCGATTATCATAAACTTATACATTAGTCATTTGGGGGTTATGGATATGAAAGACATGAGAGTTATTGAGATTATTAAAAGTGTAGGTTATAAAGGAAAAAGAGGTATGAGTTAGGAAGATAGAATTTTTAATATAAGATAAATGAATAAAATGATGAAAACTCAAAAAAAAAAAAAAGGATAAATAGGTTTCTTGTCTAAGAGAGGTGCCACCTCACTTTTCTATTTTTTAATATACATATATATATATATAGGAGTAAAATTCACTTTTTCTGTCGTGGAAGCCTTAAAAGTATCCTATAAAAGAAATGTTATTGACCATATTGTTGACGACCAATTTTGACCCTCCTTTTTAAAGTTAAAATTATTTATGCTTACTAATTAGCAATAAATGTGATAAAATATTTTCTAGTCAATAATACTTATTTTTTCTGAAAGAGAATAGGAAAATAATAATTAATATTGTTGAATTAAGAGCAATTTGATATTGAAATTCAAAATTATATTATTCTTACTATTTTGAAATATTAAAATAGATCTTAATAATAAAGTTTTACAATTAATTTAATAAAGTAATCAACAATTTCTAATTATATTTTCTTATTTAATTTAAGTAGCCAAAATTAGTTTCATAATTCAAATATTATAGCAATTAACAATTAATTACAGTAATTAAGATATTTTATTTTATATAATTATGATTAATTAAGCCTAATTAAGTTAATTTTATAAGGGGTAAAAGCATACAAGGCTACAATTGTAATTAATCAATTAAACTCAATGTGGCAAAGTGTTAAAGTCCACTTCAGTCGTTCTTGGCCCAAATATTCAAGCCCAAGCACGTTGACCCGATTCAGATCCACCTCCTCTATCCTATGTTGGCAATATGTGCCATTACATCCCAAACAATAGCAGTGTGCCACATCGTTTCTCCCTACCCAAACAAAAAAACACAACACATTTGAACCATTGATCCAACTCATCAACGGTCCAGACTAAATTTATGTTTTCGCTTTTCTTAAACCGTTGGATTATAGGGATCCAACGGTCGTCATTTTCATAATAAAACTTTGTATTAATACTTATCTCCCTGAAATATCAGGGCCGTTGTTGCAAAGATCTAACGAACCAGATTCTGTATCGCATTTCAAACCTACCAAACCCCCTAACACTACTTATTTGCATCTCATCTGGCCGGCCTTCTTTCCCCCATTCTCTCTGAATTCTTTCATCCCCATCAAGTCGAAAATCTTGCACAAGTTTGTGCAAGGTCATCCCAATCGAACCCTGGAACATCTATCTTGCCCTGCTAGCCACAAATCACACTGGCTGCCATTCCTTTTTTGTCTATTTAATTCAAATTTCAATTCTCAGAACTCTTAACCTAAAATGTACCAGTGAATATACTATCAATCCTTCCTCTGTTATGTTGAATCATTACATGCATGACCATTATCTGCAGACTCATCATCGTTATTTGATGTTCAGAGGTCAAACACAATGATCTCTGGACATTAGAGTTTGACCAGCAGTCCAAAGGCTTTAACGGCCATCTCCGCATGCCCAGGTAAATCCGTGTTGCTTTTCCCCTTTGTTCTTCACTGATTTCACCTCTATTGCTATTGTCATCTAACTTTCCTCACTTTCCATTCACAATTCAAACTGATCAGAACCCTAAGTGGCTTGAATGCAACTATTTAAAGAGGCATTCAATAGCTTCACCTACGAAGGCATCAAATACTATCTGAAATACAAAACAGAGAAAGAAAAGAGTTAAATTTTAAGGTTTTCTCATTAAGTGTTCTCTAACTTTTATGTTTTCCTTCTCTTCTCTAGCTTGAGTTCAACTGTTATAATGGTCTTGAGTTTGGATCCCTAAATGGCTGTTGAACACCTCCTACTTAGTTTGCTGCCCTGTAGAAGCTCAGTGCACACTAACCCCCTTTATCTCACTTTAATTATGTAGCCCTGTGTTCGTAATGTTTTCTTTGTTAGTCATGTGTTGTTTGTGACATATATTATACTTGTTATGCCATGTCTTTGTATGCTATCATCACTGTTAAGTCACAGACTTTTTGATTATGCTATGTTGTTTTGATACTGTTTATCAGACTTGTGTTGTCAACAAATTCTATTTATCATGACTTAGCTAGTTGGAAGTGTTTTGTGTTGATGTTTTATCATGACTAAATCATGTCAAGTCTCTTCATGATTAAATATACAAAGCCTTATATTAATGACAGTATGTAAATAAAAAATGATCGTATGAACACTGCTATGTCTTCTAAGTTAGTTGAATCATGCTCTTGAACATTTTCTTTGTTTTTCTGTACCTCTAGATTTCTTGACCCTCATACTTGTGGCATTATTTTGATATTATAAGTGGATTTCTTAGCATTTTATGTTATGTTTGACCTGCTCTTTTAATAATTTTAGTTAAATAGGTTTGTTGCTGATATCCTGATTGGTCTACATTCTTAGCAATCCATGTAGCTATATTGATGTTACTCTTAAGACCTTACTGAGCTTCCTGATCAGTTGAACTATATCTTATGCTAATAATTTTTATGCAAAATTTCTGTTAACCAAAAGGTTGGAATAAAATAAGACTTCTAAACTTCTTTAAAATACTGTCAACACGTGCTACATTGTACTATTTTGATACCTGTGAAGTTTTGCAGTTTTGGTTCAGTTCCTACCTTCATATTAATCTGTTTGACTCTAATTAGCAACCTGCATATATAGTGGTGATAGAATGATCCTTGTGTGTCCTTTGAGATGATTTGATAAGTAAAGAAACCATGTAATGAACCTTACTAAGTGTGTTAGGACGATTGTTCTCTATTGATCCTTGTAGTGAGTTTAATATTCACCCTCTCATGACTATTTGAGCCTTTTTGTGAGATTCCTACAACTACATTAATGACCTTTGAACCTGAGTTTACCTCTGTTACGTTAATCCTTGCTATGTTCATAAACTATTCTATGAATTTAGTTTGAGAGACTGTATATTTGCACTTATGTGCTAGCTTTACTTGTCTTGATTCTAACTTTGTTATGGTGTTTTACTTGGTTTGAATTTGTGAATATGTTGCTCCCAAACGCACACGCAAGTATGCATGGCCGACAAGTAATATAGGATTGAAAGTCCAGATATCGTACCCACAGGGACTTATATCAACTACTCACTAACGCACCAATATTGTTATTCAGTCAAGCTAAATTTGAGTTCAAGAGTTTAATTTTGCTAAACTACAATTCTAAGTAATAACTAAATTATCAAGTAACTAATTGATTGTTATTTATTCAGTAGAGAAAAGTATTCCAGGGTTATGATTGATTTACCAATCGTATTGTGTTCGAATTAACTCTCCCTTTCATATAATTCACTCATGGTTGCTAATTAATCGATAAATGTTCTCATAGCCTTCTCCCGAAGTACTACTCGCCTATTCTCAATAGATTAACGCCTATATTCCTATGAAATCAATCTATTAAGAACGTAATAAGATCACGATATTTAATTAAGCACGGTGATTAGGTATGTTCCTATCCTAACCACAAATCCGCTCCCGCAAAGGGTTAAGATCATGCTCTCTTCAACTCTTCTCTAATCTAAACACGGCTTTCCCAAGCATAGCATAAATAGTAAATAGAACCTAACTGCTGGCCAGACAATTAAGCAATTAAACACAGAATTGAAGAAACAACCATATGTTGGTGAATTATAATCAAGGTTAAGTTAACGTTAAACAACAATATTCATGGCTAATCACAACCCCAAAACAATAGGTGTTTAGCCACTCATAATATAATCACACAATTGCATAAATATTGATTCAATTGGAAAATACTAGAAAAAGATTGAAGAAAACTGAGCATTCTTCGCCTCCGCACGATCCCGTGTGTGTTTTTCCTTCAAGGTGGCGTCTCCCCCTTCAAAAATAGGTTTTGTCTTCCTTTTATACGTGTTGGGTAGATCTAATGCCGAAAATAACCTTTTCCCGGGCGAAATTGGATAAAGTTGCGTCACCGGCACCCTGGGTAGCGCCAGGTGCCCACCAGGGCGCTGCCTCCAGTTGTCATCTGCCTCAAGCGCCACAGGTGGTGCCAGGCGCTGCCTGTGGCGCCCAAATGCCCACTTTGTCCAGTTTTGTTCGTTTTGGCTCAAATCTTGCGCGTTTCGCCCCCAGTTGGTCCCTACTCATTCCCACTCATAAAAACACTTCAAGTTAATATGAATCATAGCATTTAACATACTAATTTCACGAAACAAGAATAAAATATGAGGCGATATACATAGAAATATATATGCTTTACCCTAAACATCAACACCCCACACTTAGACTCTTGCTCGTCCTCGAGCAATGGGACTATCTAACAACCTCCCAACTCCGTACAAACTTCATATCATAGGAGAGCACTCGACTTTTAACCACACACTATACCCTTGACCACGATCAGTACCGGCACGCAAGCATGAACACACAAAAATTCACATTCTTCCCGTTAAGCATACCCAAGTATAATACTTCAATTCAATATATTTCAACAACCTATTCATCACCACCCAACCTCAAAAGTCGACTTGCAACCACTAAGCACCCTCAATTCATGCACTTACCCAACAAGAAAGTTTACAACATTACCAATTATTCATGAGATCATGTGCCCTTACCAGAAACAAAAGAGTGAATATAGATATTCCACACATTCAAATATGCTTTTGAATATAGATTAACAACATCACACAATTGAACAAAATTCGCTCACTCTCACAAAGAATTCATATGCATCCCGTGGTCGTACCATAAGCTTGCCCGTAGTGTAGATCTTTACTAATTTAAGATAGCCAAATCTAGGATCAATTATGACTTTTAAGGTTGTAATGTAGGCTAAGGGACGGGTAGGATATATTTAGAAATAGTGACTAACCCTCCAGAGCACTTTAATACACTAAATTCACAATTCAGGCACCTTTTCTTCTCAACCAATTCACTTGCCCTATACACATAGCCCTCTTTTTCAACTAAGCACTTCTATATTTTCACTAGCACAAATCAATAAGAATTGGAAGTGTTTTCTACATACTTTCACTATCATATCTTTTTATTTTTTTATTTTTTCTCTTTTTTTCACACACACTCCATACATTAAAGCTCATCAGCTAGTGACTTTTGATTTCAACTTTAGTGCACCACCAGGCTGTTCCATGGTTCCACTCAAAAGCTACTCCCCAATCTCTACCCTTACTTACTCTAGCGACTAAGTGCCTTAGGAGGTAAAGGTTCAATCAAGATCAAATTAAGAACAAAATAGAGGAATGGCTTGTAATGTGGGTACCAAAGAAAAGGTCTATAGGCTCAAAGGGGCTAGCAACGAAGATTTTATTTTGATGTGACAAGCACATCCATGATCAAGCAAGAAAATGCCTACGTCATCTCCTAGATTAACCCAACTTACAATTTCGCTTCAATTAACACACAGGGCGAGTTCTAGACTATACAGGATAGCACAGAAAATCACAAATCCTTACTCACACATTGCACATGACTCAATCGAGACAGTTCTGTTCAACTCTCAAGTCAAGCAAGCACACATAATTGAGAAATTTAAGCAATATTACACTATGTGGCATACAAGTCAAACAACTGAGAAAAGGCATCACAAAATAGGCTATTTACTTTACTTAGGCTTAACAATT
Organism: Nicotiana obtusifolia; assembly: GCA_002018475.1. Lineage (NCBI taxonomy): Eukaryota > Viridiplantae > Streptophyta > Magnoliopsida > Solanales > Solanaceae > Nicotiana > Nicotiana obtusifolia. The sequence goes on along the minus strand of MCJB01034343.1, from coordinate 51,900 downwards.
CAAATCAAATAACCAGGAAAACATAATGTATGTCATAGCCTAATGTGCCAGCATCAACCATGTCAACGAGTATCTCAGAACGACTTAGTTTCTTCCTAAACTAATCCTACAAAGAAATTAAAGCGCCCGGTTCGAGCTACATCCTTGAAAAAGAACTGGCGCCCAAAGAAAAACCAAGGAATACTACCTAACTATCCTAAAAAATAAAAATCTTTTTGGTGTTTTTAATCAGACTTTATCCCTCAAGAAAAAGATCCATCGTCGGAAAAAATCCGAGCTTTTTCGAAAAAAAATTTCAACTGACTACACTAGAACTATTAAAAGAACCAATACAACTATTAAAGGAACCAGAAAAAACTAGTTTATACATAATATACAATTACAACACATGTATTCCTCCCACCCCATACTTGAACGATGCATAACCCTCGATGCAAGTAAATATGTAAAGCAGAGTAGGGGGAAAACAAAAACTCCTTGTCAATCAGTGCCGGTGTCATCAGCATCCGATCCGAAGGGCACCAAAGTCATAGGCCCTGTAGCACCATCGCCATCCTCATCCTCAGTATCTGAGCCCTAGGCAGTGTTGGCGTCCTCCAACGGGTGAACGGGGCTGCCAGGTGCAATCCCCAACATCTCCTTGGATGAGCTGGACAAGTCACCGCGCAAATGCATACGCTCTTCGTCGGTAATGCCGACCCTGCTCATGAGCAAGTTCAAAGCGTTATAGATATACCTGCTAAAGTTCTCCTCTCGTTCCATTCTAGCAGCAGGGGTGAGTTTGGATGATGTCTCCAATACAGATGTGATGTCCATAAGCCCTGATGGTGCCTCCACCACCTCATCATGTCCGGGATACTCTGGCACTTCGCAAGACATCATATATTGAGTCAGTAGATTGCCAAAGAAGAACCGCTGAATCTGTCGCCCAAACATGGTGCGGGCCATCTCACTGAGCATGATCTCAGCGACATTAATTGGTCGGCCGGTCATCAAGGAGAAGATGAGACACACTCTAGTGCGAATGCAATCACTGCTGTGCTCCGCCAGCATTAGTCTCGCCTGCACAAAGTTCTGCCACACCTTGGTAGTGTTGTTAAAGTCTGCACGAGCCATGGAGATATGTATGTTGCCCTGCTTCCATAGCCACTTAGCATTATTATCAACGCCACAAAGAGTGTGACGTATTAGCTCATATTTCGGCCTTTGGATCAAGTGTTGGAGTCTCCTTGGGTCGGTAGTATAAACCCCCAAATAGTCGCACAAATCCTCCCTGCCCAGCGGCACATCCTTTCCTCGGACAAGTGAGGTAGAGCTACGATAATTCCAGTTTGCATATAGCTCTTGTACCATGCTCAGGTTTGCAGGCCCCGGGTATTCCAAGAACTTGTCCATCCTTAGAGCTTGCAGCCTCACAAGCACATCCGGGAATTTCCTCTCTAAGGCTGTGGTATTAATCCCCATCTCAGAGACGTACCTTCTCGCTGGCACGAAGTCTCGATGCCAAGCAATAGCAGCATCATCAACCAAATCCAAACGAGGCCACGGCCTTATTGGCACTTGCTGAGATCCCTCGGCGACCTGTTTCCCTTTGGATTGCCGGGAAGAGCTTTCACCCTGCTTGCGCTTTTTGGGCACTGGAGAGATGGTAGAAGATTGTCCAATGCCTTTGCCTTTGCTAGTGCTATCATGAGCCATAGTATCCTGCAACACAAGTAAATATGAATGTGAGAAAGGTTGAAGACATATGCCACAGGTTGGCATGCAAATCATCAAATGACCCCACACTTAAACGAAGGCACAAGGGTAAGTGTTGCACCTCAAATCTATGGGTACTCAAGACTTCCCCATGCTATACAATAATGATTGATTACGGCAACGTGAATACTCAATAAGGTCAGCTAAAGGCATAAGGTTGGCACCTTTCACAAATACTAAAATATGCTAAATTATGCTAACTTAAAAGATTCTACAACATACAACATACAAAAGCAATGGTGTAAGAACATGTTTTGAATCAAAGCCACATCCCCCAACTTGTAAAAGCATCCCTAGACACCCTACACTTAGCCCAAATGCATACACAAGTGCATCCGGTTACTCAGACTTCACTGATTCACAAAAATTTTCACTCAAGTATTTAAACATACACAATGTGGGCATGAAGTGTGTTCTTATATTTCAACAATGGTGGAACATGATGGCCCTCCCAATTTTCAAAGAAGTAGAGGGAATTCTAGTTTACTACTCCAAATACACATGAAAACCACAAATTTCGACAAAAACAACAGACCCACCATAAAGGTGTCATAAGAACCACATGAAGGAGTGGGAAAATATAATATAAAGCTATGGGGATGGGAGTTTGGATAACTACTAATGAAAACAAATAATAAATAGAAGAGAAGAAGAAGAACATACCCGGAGAAGGAGTGTGAGAGAGAATGAAAAATTAAAAAAAAAAATTGTGAAGAAGTTGAAGAAGAAGACGCGGGCAGAGGAAGAGAAGCTGCGTTTTTGTTTTTGGTTCTTTTGTTTGTTGGTGTTTGGGTGGGTTTGGGAAACGGATGGGTGTTAGTATTAGAGTAAATGGGTATTTGGGTTGGGTTTTTGGGTATGGGTTAAGAATAAAATAAAATAAAATAAAACTTACCTGGACCCCCCTTCAGCTGGCGCCTCGCGCCCTCCCTGGCGCTGGGGGTCTTGAAACATTCTGCCTGCAGCGCTCTAGGCAGCGCCGGACGCTGGCCTGGGCGCTGCTCATGCTACAGCCTTCTTTTTTTATTTTTTATTTTATTTTTTAACATCCCGATCCCCTGAGCCTTATATATACCTAATTTACACGTCCTACACCATTACATCTAATATCTCTATACCTATAAATGAAGTGCAATACTCTATCTAATCTAAAAAAAATAACTTAAGAAGTTGAACTAGGAAAGCGATAAAAATTGGATTGCCTCCCAACAAGTGCCTGATTTAACGTCGCGACACGACGCAGAGTCTCGCTTACTGGTCAGAGAGTACAACCTTGGTCTTTTCACGATTAATCATTCCTCCCCAATAATGCTTGACTCTCTAACCATTCACCAAGAATTTTCGCTCACTATTTAAAGCTCGCAGCTCGATTGCACCATAAGGAGTGACTCTCACCACCTCAAAAGGACCTGACCATCTCGATTTTAGCTTTCCAGGGAATAGCTGTAGTCTAGAATTGAATAATAACACCTGTTGGCCTGGCTCAATGTGACGCGGCTTGATATGCTTTTCATGCCATCTTTTTGTCTTTTCTTTATATAGCTTAGCATTTTCATAAGAGTGCAACCTGAATTCATTTAACTCATTCAACTGCATAAGTGTTTTCTCGCCTGCGGCCTCAAGGTCCATGTTTAGCTTCTTAATAGCCCAGTATACCTTGTGTTCCAGTTCAACTGGTAAGTGACATGCTTTCCCATAAACCAGTTTATAAGGGGACGCTCCAATTGGCGTTTTATATGCTGTCCTATATGCCCAGAGGGCATCATCCAACTTTGCAGCCCAATCCTTCATATTCACACTTACCGTCTTCTCTAATATTTGCTTGATTTCTCTGTTTGACACCTCAGCTTGCCCACTTGTCTGTGGATGATATGTTGTAGCAACTTTGTGGCGAACTCCATATTTAGCTAGAAGGTTATTCAACAATCGATTGCAAAAATGAGTCCCTTCATCACTGATTAAAGCACGTGGTGTCTCAAATCTCGAGAATATGTTCTTTTTCACAAACGCAGCTACCACCATGGCATCATTTGTTGGCAAAGCAATTGCTTCCACCCATTTTGACACGTAGTCAATTGCTAGCAAAATGTATTTGTTTCCTCTGAACGGTGGAAATGGCCCCATAAAATCTATCCCCCACACATCAAAAAGCTCAACTTCTAGAATGTTGTTTAAAGGCATCTCATGCTTCCTTGTGATTGTTCCCATTCTCTGACATTGGTCACACTTCTTAACGAATGCATGGGCATCCTTGAATAAAGTCGGCCAGAAGAGACCGGATTGTAGCACCTTTGCAGTTGTTCTATCTCCTCCATGATGGCCCCCATAAGATGATGCGTGACAATCATACAATACTAATTCCACCTCTTTTTCAGGAATGCATCTCCTCATCAATTGATCAGCACATTGCTTGAAAAAGTAGCGCTCATCCCAGTAGTAGAAGTTCACGTCATGTAAAAACCTCTTTATAGCTTCAGATTTGATTTCAGGAGGAAGTACCCCACTCACAAGATAATTCACATAATCTGTGTACCATGGGGGAGAGTCATGGGTTATAGCAAAAAGTTGCTTATCAGGAAATACTTCTTTAATTTGGCCACCCTCCTTAACGTGATCGTGATTTTCCAACCGTGATAGATGGTCAGCTACTTGGTTCTCTGTCCCATTTCGATCTCGTATTTCTACATCAAATTCCTGCAGCAATAAAACCCAGCGCATCAATCTAGCCTTAGATTCTTTTTTTGTAAACAAATACCTGATTGCTGCATGATCGGTATGGACTATGACTTTCGTTCCCACCAAGTATGCCTGAAATTTCTCGAAGGCCCGCACTATAGCTAACAGCTCCTTCTCCGTGGTGGCATAATTCAGCTGTGCATCATCAAGAGTCTTACTCGCATAGTAGATGGAGTAAAACACCTTGTCCTTCCTCATGCCTAGCACTGCCCCAATAGCAAGGTCACTCGCATCACACATAAGTTCAAATGGTAAGGACCAATCAGGTGCCACGATAATGGGAGCAGTCACCAACTTCTTTTTAAGTTCTTCAAATGCCTTGAGGCAAGCAATCATCAAAGTTGAAAGTTACATCTTTTTCAAGCAACCTGCATAAAGGAGTAGCAATTTTAGAAAAATCTTTAACAAAGCGCCGATAGAAACCCGCGTATCCCAAGAAACTCCGAACACCCTTCACTAAAATAAGTGGAGGTAATTTTTCAACCGCCTCCACCTTCGCCTTATCAACTTCAATTCCGGTCCTTGATATTTTGTGACCCAACACGATGCCTTCTTGTACCATAAAATGGCACCTTTCCCAATTCAGTACTAGATTTGTTTCTTCATAACGGGCTAGCACCTTGCTTAAATTCCTCAAGCAATCATCATAAGAGGACCCAAAGGCTGAAAAATCATCCATAAACACTTCCACGAATTTTTCCACCATGTCAGTGAAAATAGCCATCATACACCTCTAGAAAGTGGCTGGTGCATTACAAAGTCCAAACGACATTCGCTTGAAGGTGAAAGTGCCATAAGGACAAGTAAAAGTAGTCTTCTTCTGATCCTCTGGGCATATGACAATCTGATTATAACCTGAGTAGCCATCAAGGAAGCAGTAAGCAGTAATATTCGTGCCCGGCTAACCTATCTAGCATTTGGTCGATGAATGGAAGTGGGAAATGGTCCTTGCGAGTTGGCTTGTTAAGCCTTTTATAATCGATGCAGACTCTCCATCCCATAATAATGCTAGTGGGGATTAGCTCATTCTTCTCGTTCTCAACTACAGTCATTCCTCCCTTTTTGGGCACACATTAAACTGGGCTGACCCAATTGCTATCAGAAATAGGAAAAATGATACCTGCATCGAGCAACTTGATTACTTCCTTTTTCACCACCTCTTTCATGAAGGGATTTAATCTCCTTTGCTGCTCCACACTGGGGCGGCGTCCGTCCTCTAAAAAAATTTTATGCATGCAAAATGATGGACTAATACCCTTGATGTCAGCTATAGTCCATCCAATGGCCTTTTTATACTCGCGGAGGACTCTGAGCAATTTTTCTTCTTGAGTGCTGGTTAAGCTGGATGAAATAATCACTGGTAGTGTCTCAGAGTTCCCCAAATAAGCATAGCGCAGATGCGCTGGAAGTGGCTTGAGTTCTAGTCTTGGAGCCTCCTCAATAGATGGCATGGGAAGGGTCAGAGTGACAGGCCTTTCCAATTCTTCAAATTTTTTAACCCCTGGACATAACTGCAGGACATATCCAGTACTTGCTCAATTTCTCCCATCCTTTCATCTTCACTATTTTCCACATCCCCAATCAATACTCGTTCAACAGGATCTATAAGGCTCATATAGGGCACTAATGAGGTGGAATCACTCTCCACCACAGAGATCATGGATGATTCTTCATAGTGGGCTGGCAACCTGAGCGCTTTATAAACATCGAATACCTCTACTCGGTCACCTACTCTCATTGTCATCTTTCCTTTGCAAACATCAATAATAGCTCGGCCTTGGCTAAGAATGGATGCCCCAAAATAAATGGAACTTCCTGATCGGGCTCGTAGTCCAGGATAATGAAATCAGCAGGGAATATGAAAGAACCCACTTGAACTAGCACATCTTCAAACTCCCTCAGGATGAGCAAGGGAGCGATCAGCTAACATTAAGATAACTGTTGTTGGGCGTGGATCACCCAACCACAACTGTTTGAACACCGATAGCGGCATCAAATTGATGCTTGCTCCAAGATCACATAAAGCTCGCCCAACAACATGTTTCCCAATCGAAATTTGGATAGTGAAACTACCGGGATCCTTCAATTTCTTAGGCAACTTACCTTGAATTCTGGAACTACACTCCTCAGTGAGTGCCACAGTCTCGAACTCGGTTAGCCTCCTTTTATTTTCCACAATGTCCTTGATGTGCTTTGCATATTTGGGTACTTTTTGTAAGATGTCAACCAATGGAATATTAATTTGCACCTGCTTCAAGATATCAAGAAACTTTTCATATGTGGCATTATCTCTTAATTTCTGCAATCTTTGAGGGAATGGAGGTGGTGGCCTTGCGACCAATTGTGGGGGTTGCTCAGCCACCACCTCTCCAGTTGGCTTCTCTAGCTCCTTAGCTTTCTTTGATGTGGATTCTATAGTGGTTGGCCTCTCATTAAAGATCACCTGTTTCCTCTTCTTAGGCTGAACTTCTTCTAGTTGTCTCCCATTCCTCAACGACACGGCATTAAGGGCTGCCCTAGGATTTGCTTCAATGTCACTTGGAAGAGCTCCAGCTGGTCTAATGTTTTGAGCACCGGCAAGCTGTCCCATTTGACGCTCCAAATTTCTCACTGTTGTAGTGAGGGCTTGATATTCGGTCCTGAACTGTTTATTGTCAAGCACCAACTGCTTCAACAATTCATTCCCATTCTATTCTACCTGTTGAGGTTGCTTCTGAGGTTGATTGAAATTTCCTTGGGGTCTATAATGATTCTGATTCGGCTGATTTCCACCCCATGAGAAGTTGGGATGATTCCTCTAATTTGGGTTATAAGTGTTCCCATATTGGGCATTCTGATTCATTGGACCCCTGCTCTGCTGTCCCACATAATATATATATTCTAGATTCGTGGGGCACATATCACTCATATAGTTGTCACCACATAGTTCGCAGCAAAGAGACATCTGTTGTACATGTTGCCTCTGTTGTGTCTGTTGCATTGTCATTCTATTCATATGGTTTGCCAATTTTGCCATCTCAGCTCTCATGGCCGAGAAGTCGTCAAGCTCAATCAACCCGGATGCTTTCTGTTTACATGCCTTGCGTGAATCCCCATCTTCATGCCAATTATGATCATTATCAGTGAAGTTATTCAACAAGAGTTGAATTTCACTATATGGTTTCGCCATGCAACTACCTCCACAAGCTGAGTCAAGATTCATCTTTGAGGCCTCATCTAATCCATCAACAAAAGTGTGTCCCAATGCCTCATCAGTCTGACAATGATGCGAGCAATCTCTGAGCAGCTTTTTGTATCTTTCCCAGGCTTGACGAAGTGTCTCTCCATCCCGTTGTTCGAACCCAAGAATTTGACTCCTCAATGATTTTGTTTTCTTGGTGGGGAAAATTTTGATTAAGAATTTCCTTACTAGATCGTCCCAAGTGTGGATTGAGTATGCGGGCTCTTTCTGCAACCATTCCTTCGCTTCCCCCATCAGTGAAGAGGGAAACAGTGTCAGCCTGACATAATCCTTGGAAATTTTCGGATAATTGTAGGTATCCGTATTTCCAAGAAATTTTGAATGTGCCTTTGAGGATCTTCATGAGATAGAGCCACATATTGCCCTGTGGACTGAATCAGTTGTACCGTGTACTATTTGAGTTCAAAATGCCTTGTGGTCTCAGTTTTCACAATAACGTGAATCATATTAGCAAGATTGGGCCTTGCGGCTTCTATCACCGCACGCTCTGCATTACCTGTCATCTCTTTTGGCTGTGGTTGAACTACGATGTCCAACACTTTTTCTATTCTAGTTCTAGCTTCAACCTCTCTCCTTACTCTGTGAAGTGTCCGTTCAATTTCAGGATCAAAAGGAAGGAGATTGTTTGCGCTTCTACTCCTCCGCATTCAAGAGAAGAGCCTCTGTCAACACAAACAAGGTAAACTGATAAGTAAAACTTGAAAAAATAACTAATAAAAGCTTAAGTCAGCAAAGCAGCTAATTTTTAAGTCCCCGGCAACGGCGCCAAAAACTTGTTGCTCCCAAACGCACACGCAAGTATACGTGGCCGACAAGTAATATAGGATTGAAAGTTCAGATATCGTACCCACAGAGACTTATATCAACTACTCAGTTAACATACCAATATTGTTATTCAGTCAAGCTAAATTTGAGTTTAAGAGTTTAATTCTGCTAAACTGCAATTCTAAGTATTAACCAAATTATCAAGTAACTAATTGATTGTTGTTTATTCAGTAGAGACAAGTATTCCAGGGTTGTGATCGATTTACCAATCGTATTGTGTTCGAATTAACTCTCCTTCTCATATAATTCACTCATGGTTGCTAATTAATCGATAAATGTTCTCATAGCCTTCTCCTAAAGTACTACTCGCCTATTCTAAATAGATTAACGCCTATATTCCTATGAAATTAATCTATTAAGAACGTAATAAGATCATGATATTTAATTAAGCACGGTGATTAGGTATATTCCTATCCTAACCACAAATCTGCTCCCCCTAAGGGTTAAGATCATGCTCTCTTCAACTCTTCTCTAATCTAAACACGACTTTCCCAAGCATAGCATAGATAGTAAATAGAACCTAACTGCTGGCCAGACAATTAAGCAATTAAATACAGAATTGAAGAAACAACCATATGTTGGTGAATTATAATCAAGGTTAAGTTAACGTTAAACAACAATATTCATGGATAATCACAATCCCAGAACAATGGGTGTTTAGCCACTCATAATATAATCACACAATTGCATAAATATTGAATCAATTGGAAAATACTAGAAAAAGATTGAAGAAAACTGAGAATTCTTTGCTTCCTCACCATCCCGTGTGTGTTTTTCCTTCAAGGTGGCGTCTTCCCTTCAAAAATAGGTTTTGTCTTCCTTTTATACGTGTTGGGTAGGTCTAGGGCCGAAAATAACCTTGTCCCAGGCGAAATTGGACAAATTTGTATCACCGGCGCCCTGGGTAGCGCCAGGCGCCCACCAGGGTGCTGCCTCGAGTTTCCCTCTGCCTCCAGCGCCACAGGTGGCGCCAGGCACTGCGTGTAGCGCCTAAATGCCCCACTTCGTCTAGTTTTGTTCGTTTTGGCTCAAATCTTGCGCGTTTCGCCCCCAATTGCTCCCTACTCATTCCTACACATAAAAATACTTCAAGTTAATTTGAATCATAGCATTTAACACACCAATTTCACGAAACAAGAGTCAAATATGAGGCGATATACATAGAAATATATATGCTTTATGCTAACATCGGAATACTTCCCACTAGCGGATCTGTTACCATTGCTGGCAATGGTCTGTTGACTTTAACTGTTAGACTTAGTTGTGACATTACACTATCCAGATTCATATATGTCTGTCATGTTAGGTTAAATACAAATCATGTATTGAGTTTTGTTTAGTATACTATGCTAGTGAACCTATCTATATGCCCAACTATTGGCTTAATGTAACTTATTTTCCTTATAAAGTCAAAGGAAATGTCTTTCACCTACTACGCCTGCTCTCAACTATGCTGGATCCTTTCTTAAAGATGTTTGTGATCTGTCTTTATGATCTGGACCTACCTAGAAGAACTCTGAAACAGTTAACCCACAATGAAGCCAATAGAACATACATCCATGCTTACTTTTATGTGATACTTGTCTGTGATACTTTTAAGTCTACAATCTATAAGAAACGAAATATGTTTACTGCTTGAAATTTATCTTCCTGTTTAACCATGTTTCCACAGTGATCTCATTCCTACTTGTATATCATGTACTCTGATTGTATCTACCCGGCCGATTATTTTTAGTATTGTAGTCTTGTTCCTCCATTTATTGCTTGCTCTATGTTTATTGTGGCTATGTTACTTGCCGGAGTGGTTTGTTTTGGGTTCGAGGACATTTCAGAATGAATTGGGGCACCTAGTCCCAAAGTTGGAAGCTTATGCTGAAAGAGTTGACCGGATATTGACTTATGTGTAAATGGCTCCGGAATGGAGTTTTGACAGTTCTGATAGCTCCGTGTGGTAATTTTAGACTTAGAAGTGTGTCCGGATATTGATTGAGATCCGTAGGTCATTTTTGCTTGAATTGGAAAAAGTTGAAAATTTTAACCGAGAGTTGGCTTTGTTGATACTGGGCTCGGATTTTGGTTCAGAGAGTTAGAATAAGTCTGTTGTGCCATTTATGACATGTGTGCAAACTTTTAGGTAAATCGGAATTGGTTTGATAGGTTTCAACATTGGTTTTAGAAGTTGGAAATCCATTAGTTTCAATAGGCTTGAATTGGGGTGCGATTCGTATTTTTGATGTTGTTTGATGTGATTTGATGCTTTGACTAAGTTCGTATGATGACGTAAGATGTGTTGGTATGTTTGAATTGGGTCCTGGGGGCCTCGGGTGATATTCGAATTGATTTCGGATTGAATTTTGGACTTATGGAAAATCTATTATGTTTCAGTTTTGGTGCAACCACATCTGTGAGGTTTGTACCGCAGAAACAGCCATGGGGTCGCAAAAGTGGTCCGGAGTTGAGCTGCGCATTGGTCGCAGGTGAGGGGTTGTGTCCGCATCTACGAGCCCGCAGATGCGATGAAGCTGCCACAGATACGGATTCTGGTCGGACTTAAGTGGGCTTCGCAGAAGCAGTGGCTTTTTTGCAAAAGCGGAACCGTGGGTATGGCTTATGTGTCTGCAGGTGCAAGATGCCTGGATGGAATGTTATGAGCAAGGGTTTGGAGATTTCTCACATTTTTGCACTTTAGAAGCTCGGCTAGTGGCGATTTTGGAGAGGGATTTCGCTCTAATTTAAGAGATAAGCAACTTTTGATCACTTTTGTTCATTAATACTGAATAACCATTGATTTTCCCACCTAAATTATGTGTTGTTGAGGTGAAATTTGGAAAATTTTGGACTAGATATTGGAGAGTAAGATATGGGGATTTGAGGGTCGATTCGTGGTTGGAATTGAATGATTTTGGTATGGTTGGACTCGTTATTGAATGGGTATTCGGATTTTGCAAATTTTGTCGGGTTCTAAGGTGTGGGACCAGGGTTGGCTTTTTGGGTTGAATTTTTGAATTTGGTTAATGAACTTAGCTTTATCATATGGAATCGATTCCCATAGCTTGTATTGATTATATTAAGTTGTTTGTGACTAGATTCGAGTCGTTCGGAGGCCGATTCGCGAGGCAAGTTTTGTTGGAGCATTGAATTGCGCACTTTTGAGGTAAGTAACACTTCTAAACTTGGAACCGAGGGTATGAATCCATGAAAAAAATGTTATATGGTTTGTGTTGGGGTGACGCACATGCTCGGTGACGGGCGTGTGAGCGTGCACCGTGGTATTTATGATTCGGTTGAATCTTTTGGACTGTGTTGTTAGCAAGTCTTGTTCTATCCGTTAAATCCTTACTTGTTAGAGTAATTGAGCTGTAATTCATGTTAGAAAAACATGTTTAGGCTATGTGTTTATTTTGTTAAGGCCTAGTAAGGTTATTCCTGCTGTTTTGAGTTATCTGCCTAAATTGCAATTATGTGCTCAGTCATGATCCGTCATTTACATATCATATCGTAATCTCTGTTATCATTCACTGTTACATCACATATTATTAGTGTTTGTGGTGAGTAGTACGAGGTTGTGAGCCTTGAGATTTGAGAGATTGGTGACTCGGGTGGGCCTGAGAGCCATGTTGTGAGTGTTATAGATCGGGTTGCATGCCGCAGTAAACCATATTGTATTGGACCAGGATCTGGATATGCTGGCGGTGGTCCGCACGGCGTTAATAGACCGATCAAGATTGTACCCTTGTCTTCAAACAAGAATCAAAATTAAGGGATTCTATGATATGAATCTTTAGCCTTATGATTATGTAGATAATTAGCTGTATGGCAAACCTTTTACCCGAGCAAGGGGCCTGTCAGCAACTAAGTACTGCTGTGACTTCAAACCATGTGTCTAGGATACCCCGAAGGATTCACTAGGATCTCAACGGCCTTAAACAACTCAAAATAAACGGCCTTATCACCAGAAGCTAGACGTAGCCACTAAGGCAAATCGAAGTCTGCAGTAGATAGCATGACCGTACCACCATCTCGGAACCATGCTAAAAATTTACATAATATAAGTTAACTATTTATATTTAGAGTCTCTTGATTTTAATAGAGTCTAGTTCATAGTTAATAAGAAGCTAAAAGTAACGTATTCAACATAGATATGGATTTAGCCGGCTATAAGCCTGACCATCAGAGGAGGAGAAGAAAGAAAAACAGACTAGAAGTACCTGAAAACTGCCCTTTGTGCTCAAACTTGAGCGTTATCAGTTTTCTATATACAAATTTAGAAACTCAAACTTTACAAAGAACTGTCTTATGTTCTAGAGAGAAGGCAGAGCAAAACTAGAGAAAGAAAGAAAACAAAAATTTCTGATGATTTACAACTGAGGCGAAGGCCTCTATTTAAAGAAAAGTCTTTGTACAGTATTTCTACATTAATCTACACTACACATATCAGTGTACAGTGACTGTTATCGCTGTCTGGGTCCCACGATTATGACTTGTGGGGTCCGCCATCTTGTTGGGTTCCCACGATTATGACTTGTGGGGTCCACCATTTTATCTATTTAATTTTTTACTTCTTTTTCCTTGAGCTTTTGTAGAAAATCTTCTACGTCTTGGATGTTAACTTCCTTTAATGATTCTTCGCTTTGCGAGTCATTAATCATATTATCTTCCTTATTAAAGGAATGTCCTGCATCACTTTTCATTGAAATGTCCGATTTATCAGCTTCCTGCTCAATTGATTGTAACAAATTTTTGCGAACATCTTTCAGATATTCTTCGATCATCTGTTCTTTATTATTCTGCTGGAAATTAATCTTCCAAGAAATATACTTGATAGAAACATCTGCTATCATAGCTTCCTTGGCTTTCTCCTTGTACGATTTGATTGCCTTTTTGATATTCAACCGTTTCTTGACCGTGCATTTTATCAGTCTTGGGATCTATTTTCATCATTTTATCCCAAAAATTATTAAAATAAACCCGATATAAGCAAGGAATATCTTCGTCAGTATAACCAACTTCAGGGATCCATTTATGAATCCATGGAATAGAAAATTCCTAAAAGAAATAAATTTGACTCATTTTCTCAGGCCAACATACATGTTCTTGCCGATATAAAGTGTCCATATTTGGGGATAATTGTAACCATTCATCATATAATTTCTTGTATAACGCCGGTAATATATCTGTCGTTGGTCCGTGGTATGACCACCAATTTAGGAACTAATTGGGTATCTTTCCAGAGAATATTCTGGAACATACTTTTATGAACTAAGTATGTCTATGTCTATCATTATTGTAGTATAGAACATCAGAGAAGGCTTGGATATAATCCCAATAAGTATAATTAAAATGTTTATTGTCAAGTATAACCTGACATTCCTTCATTGTGGAGGTTCCCCATTCTTCAGCAGATATAATCTGCTTTATAATCAATTTAGAAAAATTGTAAGTATTTATTTCAGGGGTATGACCGTGAAAGTGCTGAATCTCAGCACTGCCTGAACTTATCAGAATATTCCCGTAATATGAACGAGTTTTGTATGATTTTCCTGGGAAGTATAACTTCTCAATTAAATACCTTTGGAGTACCTTCCAAGGTTCATTTTTCCACTGTAAATCGTGATTTTCTAAAGGAAATATCATTTCCTTTTTCATCACCTTTTCATAACTCTTGATATCATCAGAGTTTTCGACTGCCATGGCGGCATAAGTATCACCATGGGGTGTTTTCTGTGAGGCTAAATAAGCCTGTATTTGTTCGTATAACGGGTTATTCTTTGGAATATCTTCCACATTGATTGAGCTAGAGGAAGATTCTCCTCTTTCATGAGAAATCTTCTCATTGGTAAGTAACTTTCCACCCCTTTGTATAATGGGGATGAGAGTAGTATAACTACTTCTTCCACCACGACCTCGGTAGTTGCCATAGTTTCCTCTTCCTCTTCCCCTATCAGAGGAAGATCTTGATGGCCATTGCTGGCTCATCCTGCACAAAATTATATTAGTCATTTAAATATTCTCGTGATAGAAAATCAGAAAGAGAATTATCAATTCCCTTTTTATATTCGATATCGAAATCAAATGGTGCTAGTTGTGCTTGCCACCTAGCAAATATAATTTTTGAGGCATCATGCTTAAAATCTTTATTAAACATGAATTTAACCGCCCGGGCATCAGTTCTTATCAAGAACTTTTGATTATATAAATCATCCTGAAATTTTAAAACACACATAACAATAGTAAGCATTTCATGAGCCACAGTAGCATATTTCTTCTGGGCCTCGGTCCATTTACCTGAGTAGTACCTTATCAGGTATTCTTTCTTGTCATGAGGGTTAATTTGTTTCAGAATACCCTCGAAGCCAATATTAGAGGCGTCGGTTTCTATAATCTTCCTCCATAATGGATTAGCCAAGGCTAAACATGGAAGGGTAGCGACTTTCTTCTTTGCCTGTTTAACAATCTCAGTGTGACTATCAGTCCAAGGAGATTTATAATCCTTTTTTAATCTATCATATAAAGGAGCAAGATCTCGAGACATATTTTTATAAAAAGGAGATATATAATTTAAGCTGCCAAGAAATCTCTGAAGCTGAGTTTTATCAGTAATTACATCAGGAAATTTTGATGCAAAATCTATAGCCCGCTGAATAGGCGTGATTTTACCCTGGCAAATATGATGACCAAGAAAATGAATATTAGTTTGAAATAAACTCATTTTTGCTTATAATGCAATTCTAGAGTTTTTGAGTAAACAAGAATATCATCTATATAAACAATAATAAAATCCATATAAGGATTAAAAATATTATAATTTTTTGAAATTCTGAAGGCGCGTTTTTCAAACCAAAGGGCATTACATTCCATTCATATTGCCCAAAAGGAACATTAAAAGCAGTTTTATATGTATGTTCTTTAAATAACTGAATCTTCCAATATCCTGATTTTAAATCAAATTTGAAAAATATATTGGCATCATATAATCTAGAAAGTAGATCCTTTTTATTAGGGATCGGGTATCTAATCCATTTTAAAACCTTATTTAAAGGCTTGTAATTCATAACTAATCTAGGAATTCCTCGTTCCTTTTCAGCAGCATTACTAACACAAAAAGCTGTACACGACCAAGGTGATCGAGAAGGTTTTATTAGACCTTTCGGCAATAGACTGTCAATTTCCTTTTTGCAAAACTCTACTAATTCAGAGTTCATTTGGCAGGGTCTCAATTTCGTCGGAATATTTTCTTCAGAAAAAGAGTCTTCATATGGGAGTGAGACCACATGCTTTTTCCTTTCCCAAAAAGCGCTTGGATGGTCAGCACAAATAGAAATAGCAAATTGTTCAGAGATCAGTTTGATCTTTTCCTGAACTTTAGCTGAATTTAATGTATCAGTATTGACATGCTGTAAATTTCATACTGCAAGTATTTCATATGACTATGCTTCATATTAATCAAAGCATCGATATCACGTGTAACTGGGTAAGTAATGAAACTAAAAGAGATTTTTCTGTTGTTGTAAACAGCATCAAATCCCTTTTCATCTACCCTAGTAAATGGGTAAATAGCCCTTATAAAGGGCGTTCCTAGTATAATAGGAGGTATAGTTGGTCCTTTACTAGTATGAAGAAATGAGGAATACAAACCTTTTGCTGACAAACATAAGCATTATGTAATTTGTATTCTATCTTCATCTTATCACCGGATGCAGACTTGACATTATGAGAAGTCTTATGAAAATACCGGGTTGGAATTAAACCTTCTTGAATACAAGAAATATCAGCACCGCTATCTATCAAAGCAGTTTCGGTTACAGAAAAATCATTATCAATCAAAACAGTACATTTTACATACCATTTATGAGCAGTAACCAATTGCATTATTTCAAGGAACATATCATGTTTAGGATTTAAAACAATCTGTTTAGAAAATTCAGAAATTTCTTCAGAATCATTTTCAGGTAGCAAAATCCCCTTTTTCTTGTTATCAATAAGTAGTTCTTTTGAAGAAAAATTTTCTATCTGAGTAACTCGGTGATCTAAAATCATCTGATTTTGTTTTAGAGATTTAATCTCATTTTTCAATTTTTCTACTTCAATTTTTAAATCATCCATTAAAGAATTATAACTGAAAATCTTTGGCTCATTTTTACTAAAAGTCTTATTTGAACTTCTGCAAAAGAATAAGGAGCTTCATCAAGTATATCACGTTTCTTTTGAAATGGCTTTTCTGCCGAATTTGAAGAAGTGGAAGCCATACTAATAATCTTTTCTCGAAAATTATTATTAGTGACTTCCTTTAATAATTCTAAAATATTATCAGAAGTAATAGGTTTGATATCAAAATCTTGAAATTGAGATTGCATTTTATAAAAATCCATGGTATCACAAGAACAATTTTTTTTGATCACAATTATCACAATTATCAGAATCAGTATTATCACTATCAAGCAAATTTAAAGAATCCTCAGAATCGTGGCTAATGGAAGAACTACTACCGTATTCTTCTTCTGAGGTTTCATCTATGACCTTAAGAATCTGGTCTCTAGATTTATCATCTAATTCTAGTGCTAAAGCTTTCAGCTTATCTTTTTTACAATTTGGGGCTATATGGCCAAATCTACCACATTTGTAGCACTTAATGTCTTTCCAATCTTTCTTCAATATGTTCTTAACAAATCGATTTTCTTTACGAAATTTCTTTCGTGTCTCCCGCTCGTCCTTCGTCCTATAACAATATTTCTTACCCTTTCTATGGTAAGTTTTTCCTGTAGTATCTCTACGCTTTTTTCTATGAGAAGATATTTCTCCCATGCCAAATTATTGGCAAAAATCTCCTAACTGAGTTCTTAGCCTTTGTTTCTTAATTTGCTGCTTTAATTTCAGCTCATTGCAAAGGTTAAGACCTTCTTGGGTGCAAACTCCTATCAGTTTACCATAAGTATAGGTATTATAAGGAATTTGAGCGGTAGTACCTCTAAGAGTTTTTCTAACTCTTTCTGCAAATAAATAAGGCAATTTATCTATAAACTTTGCCTTCCAATGGTCTGCATTACTTTCGGGTAAATCCATAACCCTACTGAGGAAGGTGTCTTTATACCACCTAAACTCACCTAAGTGTTTACACTTAAGGCTATTTAACATAGTATGAATATTTTCGTACATATTGGTAAATCTACCACTAAAATTTTCTATGATGGTTAGAACTAAAGTATAAACAGCATCTGACCTATTTAGTAAAAGAGGTCGTCCTATATTATCAAATCCAGGCTTTGCTGTAGTAGCTTCCATAATAGCTGTTTTATCAGCTATTGATAAGAAATTGTCCCACCAACCTCTTATCTGACCAATAAATCCTGCAATAATCATTCTGCATATAATCTGATCAGTATTCCTTTTACTAGTGACTTTACAAATAGTGGAATACATCATCATTCTATGGACTAAAATGCTAATCTGCCTATTAGTCAGTCCATCTAAATTCCATTCATAAATGGCATCTCCGCTATAACTGGTGTTAGTCTAGTTCTAGTCCCTTCTTCCAACAATACATCCTGAGGAGTAGGTCTAGGGTAATAATAGGTATTTAGTGGAGGTTTAGCAGCATATTTGCTACTACCGTATCTATTACCTATTTTTCTAAGCTTATTAAGCTTATTTGGAATGATCTAAGATATTCTCAGAAAATTCAGAAGCCATCTCTAAGGGTTTTAGATCTAGACTGGCTAACTTATCGTTAACTAGTTTCTCTTCTCTAAGTCTGCTTTAGACTTAAGGTGAAAACCTTCTATTTCATCTGGTCTCTGCATGGGCGCATCTATAACTGTTTTGCTTGAGGAAGCATTTGAATCAGGTATAACCTTAGTAGACCTGACTATCATTGAGGTAGTTTCCTTCAGAGTACTAATTTTCTTGACTAAGTCAATTAATTCGCCTATCTTAGAATCTAGTAAACTAATATGCTCACCTAACACTTTAACATACAAAGACATTTAATTATTTTGAGAAATTAATTTATTAATTTCTCTGGCGCTATTGTCGCCACGTCATCATTGACGAATTTTTGAAAAGCATTAAATGATATGCCCGTATTATTAGGTAACACAAAAGACGCTTGTGGCGGGTAAATTCCCTTCACTAGCTGTCCACTGCTTTCCTTGTAAGTTCTTTCAAGAACTCTAACATATAAAGGAACATAAGTGGTTATAAACCAAGGAACAAAGTACATTACTTTGTTATGCAAAGAACAAATCTCATAAAATTCTTGAGAAATATTTCTTTTATCGTCAGTACTATAAGTGTCAAAGAACCAAGTTCTAAAATGGTTTCATCTATCACTAAAGAATTCAGACCGAATATGTTGTTGAGCCAGTGATCCTGGACTAAAATCAATTTTGTAAGGGATCATTAAAAAGTGTTGGGTTCAAAATCCATTTCGGATTGAGAAGGCATATCCTTATCTACAGAATTATCATCCTGAACTATATTATTCCTATTATCAATTTTTATACGTTCTACTCGTTTATCACTATCAGCAGTAGAAATTGTATGCAAAGAAGCAGATCGATTTAATCTAGCTGGACCATAAACTGGTTCTACTGGAGCAATATACGATTGGGTTGAAGGCAAAGAAAGCCTTCTGTTGCCAGTAAAAGAATGCCTATAAGGCGTTAAAGACTTATTGTCTTCAAATTGAATACAAATTTGACCTTCTGGGTTCTGCGAAATATGAGAATAATCATGATTAGTAACAGTATCAACTTGTTGACTCGAAGATATTACCGAGTCTAAAATCCATGTAGAGGGGAAATTAATTTCATCCCATCTAATAGGTCTCCTAGTGGTGACCTTAAATTTAGGAAAATTAGTCTCAAATATTATAGACTGATTAGACGAATCTGTCAATTTGCAACGAGGATTTAAAGTAGACAAAAATTTATAGTAAATCCTATATGATAAGCAAATAAGTTCAGATCCAGGTGCATAGTTATAACCATGCGTTTCAACATTCAGAGTTAAAGCATCTAAAATATTAACATCTGAAAGAGATAATTGCAAATTGGGTTGTGTACTAAAATATACGGGACCATAAGCCACCGTAGATTCAATTGAACCCATCAGAGACTGTCTGCAATTCAAATTTCTAGCATCTCTTAAAGCTGCCAAGAAAGTCTCTGGTAACCCTTTAAGAGTTAATGGTTTAAAGGCAATTTGCACCATACCAATATGAACAAAATTATACTTTTGTTTATAAACATCAATATCACGATTGTGCAACAAACGAATAGTCTGTTCAGAAGAATTTAAAGCAAGAGATTGCTCTGTTGTTTTATTAGTTGTTTAGACGACAGTTTATCAAACAATCCAAAATCATATATCTGTTTATAGGAACTTGAGGAATAGTCCATTTGTTTAACAAATCTAAATTTTGAGGTATATCTACCTCGTCTAATCTAGTATTTTTAATACTGGAGTCTCCGGTTTCCATATCATAAAGAGATCTATGTTGAATACATACTTTCTTAGTCTCTTATTAACATAATTCCTAGGCTCTGATACCAATATTGTTGTTATTATTTTTATTATTATTATTATTTTTATTATTATTATTATTGTTATTATTATTATTATTATTGTTATTATTATTGTTATTGTTATTATTGTCATTATTATTTTTATTATTATTATTATTATTATTATTATTATTATTGTTATTGTTATTATTGGTATTATTGTTATTATTGTTACTATTATTATTATTATTATTATTATTGTTATTATTGTTATTATTATTATTATTATTGTTATTATTGTTGTTGTTGTTGTTGTTGTTGTTGTTATTATTATTATTATTATTATTATTATTATTATTATCGTTAGTATTATTATTATTATTATTATTATTATTATTATTATTATTGTTATTACTATTATTATTATTATTATCAGTCGGGCTGTACGCCGCATCATGCCTTATTGGCTTATTTATTATTGTGGATCGGGCTGCACGCGGCAGTAAGCCTTATATGCTTTATGTTAGCGCTTGGACAGGATCCGCCTCTCTGGAGTCTGATATACCAGTAGTGAGCACAAGCACAGTGATTTATGTACACGTGCTTTGGTGAGGGGGCATTAATGCCAGGCACTCGTACAGTGTTGAGTGATTGTATGTGTTGAGTGTGAGTTTTAGATAGACAGATTGAGTACTCTGAGATTTTGAGTACTTGGGATTTCACTGTGATACATTACATTTGACATGCATATTTGACATGTAGGCATAGAGATGTAACACAGCCCATGCTAGCTGTACTTGGTATATTTTTATTAGTGTTGGGCTTAAATTGTTTAACTTGAAGCATACCTATATTTCTGTACTGTGAACGAGATGAATATGGAAGTTTCTCTGAGTCATTATTGTTATTCTCTTTGTTATATTTGTGTTGTCATTATTTTGGTTCTGATTGTATCCTTCTGAGCTCGTCACTGCTTTAATCCCAAGGTTAGTCCTATTACTTATTGAGTATATTGGGTCGGTTGTACTGATACTACACTCTGCACTTCGTGTGCAGATCTAGGTACATCTGGACGCAGTGATTGCTAGATTTGGTGCTAGTACCTGCTCGGAGACTTTGAGGTAGCTGCTATGACGCCCGCATACTTTGACTCTCCTTCTTTTCATTTTTATTCAGTACTGCTCAACTTTCTTAGACAGTTGTACTAGAGTTTAGACTATGCTAACACTTAGTAGCTCATGTACTCGATGACATCAGGATTTTGGGATGGTTGTAGTTGAGTTATAGTTGTTTTTATCATAAATCTATGAGCTTTTCAGCTATTGAGCTTATTGAATTATGTATTAAATTCAAATGTGTAGTTGTAATGTGTATGTCGGCTTGCCTAGTAATGAGTTAGGTGCCTTCACAACATGCTGGGATTTTGGGTCGTGACACTGATAGGAATCCTCTTAAGTCAATATTGTGCCATTGACTGCTTCTGTTCTTTGATAATGAATCACTACATCCCTTTTATTCACAGTTGTTGACTCTTTGTGTGTTGAACCTTTAGAGGATTTACCATGACTTGTTGTTTCTTGGCAGTATGAAATTATTATGGTGATCCTTCATTTATGTTTAATCCTTTGAGGAAGATTATACATAGGTGGTTAATGGTATTTGGTGTGAGACCTTGTTGTGAATGAGGCACCCTTCCCTGACACAAGCAATACTTGAGGTCTGTGAGACCCTCGTGAACTCTGAAGTACACAGAGGTTCACAAGCGGGTTTTATCCATAAATAAGGATTTACCCCAAACCTTTAATCATTAGCTCCTATTTATCCTCATAGGATTAACACAAATGAAATTTATCTCACCACATTCTTTAGCTCTTTATTAGTATTTTGTCATAGTATTAGTATTATTTCATTTCTATGTTTCACGTACACTTATGATCTTTTTAAAGAATACCAACCTACAACTAGAAAACCGATAACAATAACCCTTGGAAAAAGGTTTTTGTACCAAAGAATATTCCGGGCCCGGGTCAGAGCTTACTACCAAAAGATGATATCATTGACGAGATGGGAAGATTGTTCATGACCATGCCCAAGAATGTTGTGGCGAAGCTGATATTAAGACACCGACCATTCGGGATGCCGAACAAGGAGAGATCCGCATAACTGGACCGTTAGTCCATCTCTGGTTCGCCGGGAGTCTTGGTAGTGTGGAATTATAGTAATTTTGAAATAATACATGGTCAAATGAGCCCTAAACCATACATTTACTTTTTCATTCATTTGCCTCTTTGAACGCTGAGACGTTCCTTTTGATGAAATAAAAAGAATTATTTTTTTGGAAATCATCACAAATTTTTCTTCGCCTTTCTTTATAATTAATTTTTCTTTTCAGTAATCAAATTGATAAAACCCTGTATTACGAGATTATGACATGTATGAAACCCTTGAGCAAAACGATCTGGACTATGTAGAGTACGACGAGAATATGATGCCTGAGAACCTTCCACAAGCGATCGAGCAGGTAGAAAGCCAGAAGAAACCCAGTCTTGAAGAAACAAAAGTGACTAATTTAGGCAATGAAGAAGACATGAAAGAGACTCGAATCAGTATCCAAACTAAAGGCAGAACAGAAGAATGAATTGGTAGAGCTCCTCTAATAATACATCGATGTATTCGATTGGTCATATGATGACATTCCCGGGCTAAGTATCGACATCGTCTCGCACCGATTACCCACCGACCCTAAAAGACCACCAATCAAACAGAAACCCAAAAAATTCAAACCAGATTTGAGTCTAAGGATCAAACGAGAAGTCACTAAGAAGATAGAAGCGGAATACGGTGAGGCTTGATCCACTCCCAATCCACACTCAACAATGAGTGAAAGAGGTTGTTGGAAGAATAGTACCCATTTATGAGTAGGGTCGATTTCCTTAGGGGGCTAAATGTGGGTGTTAGAGAGTATAATTGATGCGTGTAGAAGAAATAGCTTAAATACACTTCCAAACAAGTTGGTTTTGCAAATTACTTCTATAAACTATACTATCAATGATTAACTAGAGAGATGAAACTAGAAATTGATTAATTATTTTTGGTTGTTTTCAAATAAGTAAAAGGCCTAGAGATGTAACCTTCGGTTGAGTGTTAGCCTAATGGGTTAATTACGTTATCACTTGATTTAGTGATTGGGGTGTATTATATCTCTCAACTCTAAATTACCTACTCAATACCTCTCGGTCATAGAGTGATTTTGCCCAATTTGGCTTTCTCAAGCCCAAATGGGTATCAAACCAAATAGTTGATATGAGCTCAAGTCGCGTTTAACCTATCTCTAGTTTAAACCCTTTAATTAGGCTAGTCAAAACCTTAACTAGCACAATTTCTTGTTAGCCAAGCGTTCCTAGACTAAGTCTCTCTTTCTCAAGTAAAGACCAAGCCAAAAAGGCATGAATCAATGTTTGCAACCATTAATTCTAAAATTAAAGCATGAAGAAGCTTTATAACAAACACCCAATTATAAATAAGTATTAGATTAATTACCCATAATGGTTACACACTACGTTTGGGTTGCAACCCTAGTAAATATCTAGCTACTCATAATAGAAATGGAAGAAAATAAAAAATAAACACTAATTAAAGCCATAATATGAAATTAAAATGATAAACTATTGTGTTTTTAACCCCAATTGGTTACAAATTACCAAACGTGGTAAACTACAACTGCTACAGCTCAAAAAACTACAAATTGACCTAAAAAAGTTATTACCAGTTGGAAACAATGACAACTGGTAACCAAAGATATTACAGTTGGTAACAATGACAACTGTAGGTTCCAGGGTAACAATGACAACTGGTAACCAGAGATATTACAGTTGGTAACAATGACAACTGTAGGTTCCAGTTGGTAACAATTACAACTGGTAACCAGAGTTGTGAGATTGATACTGAGCCCAGGAATATTACAGTTGGTAACAATGACAACTGTAGGTTACAGTTGGTAATAATGGCAACTGGTAACTAGAGCTGGGAAGATTTTTAAATGATTTCTTACTGATTTATTGTTTTCAAATAATGATTTACTGCTTCATTATGCATTGCCTTGTGCTTTACGTGTTTCCTTACTTTCAGTCATTATTTATATGTGCTACTCATTGAGTTGGAAGTACTCACATTACTCCCTGCACCATGTGTGCAGATTCAGGCGTTATTGATTCCGCTCTGAGGCATTGACTACGATTGTCAGAGCGGTGACTCAGAGACTACGAGGTAGCTGTTGGCGTCTGCAGCCCCGTATCTCTTTATATTGTTATTTCCACTTTCTTCAAACAATTGTGCCAGAGATATTGTAATAGTAATCTTGTTATTAGGATTTCATTAGTTGCTCATAACTTTGTGGCACCCCGGTTTTCGGGCTGTTGTTGGGATGGTTCACTATGTTTTTCCGCAAATGACCGCTATTAAACTATGATGTGTTGTTCTCTTGTTAAATTTATTGCTTAAAATGAGTTATGGTTCGAATTGGCTGGCCTTGTCTTCACGAGAGGCGCCATCACGACCGGGTTTGGGATTTGGGTCGTGACAAGCTTGGTATCAGAGCCTAGGTTACATAGGTCTCACGAGTCATGAGCGGGTTTAGTAGAGTCTCGCGGAAAATTCCATATTCTTGAAATTCTTGTCGTGCGAACTTGTTGATACGAGTACTAAAACTTCTGCTATCATGTTCTCTCACAGATGGTGAGGCCGCGAACTACCAGACAAGGTGGACGACCACCAGTACCACCCAGTGAGGCCACCAGAGGCCGTGGACGCGGTCGTGGTCGTGGTCGTGGTAGAGGCAGAGCGGCGAGGGCAGCATATGTTGATCCACCAGCTATGCCTATCGCTATTCTAGGTCTTCAGGAGATCTTGGCTCATATATTATCTGTTTGCATTGGCCTGGCTCAGGCGGTTTAAGCCACCACAGCCGCAACTACTTCACAGGTCGGGGGACGCAATCAGACTCCAGTTGCCCGTACGCCTGAGCAGGTAGTGCAGGGACTTCAGATGCCGGAGCCACCTCCAGCTCAGCCAGTTGCACCAGCTCAGGAATTCATAGTACCAGTTATGCTAGATGATGAGCAGCGTCGTCTTGAGAGGTTTGGCAGACTCCAGCCTCCGTCATTCAGTGGTGCTGAGGGCGAGGATGCCCAAGGTTTTCTTGACAAGTGTCAGCGAATGCTTCGGACAGCCGGGATTCTTGAGACTAGTGGTGTGGCATTTACCATGTTTCAGTTTACAGGAGCTGCCTTTAATTGGTGGGAGGCGTATGAGAGGCGTAGGCCGGTTGATGTAGCGCCCCTTACTTGGCAGCAGTTCTCCGCTCTTTTCTTGGAGAAGTATGTGCCACAGTCCCGTAGAGAGGAGCTGCATAGACAGTTCGAATGGCTGCGACAGGGGGATATGACTGTGTCGCAATATGAGTCAAGATTTTCTGAGTTGGCTCGACACGCTGTCTGGATGGTTCCGACTGATCGTGAAAGGATCAGGAGGTTTGTGGATAGCCTTAACTATCATCTCCGTATTCCTATGACCAGGGAGAGAGTATTGGGCGCTACCTTCGAGGAGGTGGTGGATATAGCTCGCGAGATTGAGACTGTTCGCCGTCAGGAGCGAAAGGAAAGGGAGGCTAAGAGGCTTTGAGGATCGGGCAGTTACAGTGGGGCTCCTTCGAGGGGCCAGTTTCAGCAGGGTAGAGGCCGTTCCTTCAGGCCTGCTCAGCCAGCCCGTCCAGAATACCGTGGGGCATCTGCAGGTCGTGGTTATCATGGGTTGCAGCAGGGCCAGTCATCACTCAGTGCCCTTCCAGCTCATGCTCTGTCGACCCAGGGTCCTCCTAGGCCAAGTGCATCTGCTAGAGCACCAGGGAGTTGTCATGATTGTGGCGAGATGGGTCATATGTGGAGGCAATGTCCTCATCATGGTGCTAGATCGTCCCAATAGAGGGGTCAGCCCTCGACTTCTGCTCCAGTTATTTTACCACCCGCCCAGCCAGCTAGGGGTGGAGGTCAGGTAGCCAAAAGTCGCCCCAGAGGGGGAGGTCGAGCAGGCGGTGGCCAGGCTCGATTTTATGCTATCCTAGGCA
Source organism: Nicotiana obtusifolia (assembly GCA_002018475.1). Classification (NCBI taxonomy): domain Eukaryota; kingdom Viridiplantae; phylum Streptophyta; class Magnoliopsida; order Solanales; family Solanaceae; genus Nicotiana; species Nicotiana obtusifolia. The sequence goes on along the minus strand of MCJB01034343.1, from coordinate 25,718 downwards.
GGACAGATGCCAGTGCTTCAGACGCCATTATTACAGGTATTGTTTCAGTCTGCCACAAAGATGCCTCTATATTATTTGATCCCGGTTCCACCTATTCATATGTGTCCTCGTATTTTGCTCAATATTTGGGTATGCTCCGGGAGTTTCTTGCTTTACCTGTTTATGTGTCTACCCCGGTGGGCGATACTGTTGTTGTGGACCGTGTGTATCGGTCGTGTATAGTGACTATTGTGGGTCTGGAGACTCGAGTGGACCTATTGCTACTAAGCATGATAGATTTTGATGTCATTTTAGGCATGGATTGGCTATCTCCATGTCGTGCTACTTTAGACTGTCATGCTAAGACAGTTACTTTGGCTATGCCGCCCCGGATAGAGTGGCATGGCGTGACTGATTATATTCCTAGTAGGGTGATATCATACTTGAAAGCCCAGCGTATGGTTGGGAAGGGTTGCCTTGCATACCTAGCGTTTGTGAGGGATGTTGGAGCTAATACTCCAAGCATCGATTATGTTCCAGTTGTGACGGATTTTCCCGATGTATTTCCCGCAGACCTGCCGGGCATGCCACCAGACAGGGATATTGATTTTGGCATTGACCTGGTGCCGGGCACTCATCCCATTTCTATTCCGCTGTATCGTATGGCACCAGCAGAGTTGAAAGAATTAAAGGAGCAACTTCAGGAACTCCTAGATAAGGGGTTCATTCGGCCTAGTGTGTCACCTTGGGGTGCACCGGTTCTATTTGTGAAAAAGAAGGATGGCACGATGAGAATGTGTATCGATTACAGGCAATTGAACAAGGTAACAATCAAGAACAAATATCCTTTGCCTCGCATCGATGATTTATTTGACCAGCTTCAGGGAGCACGAGTGTTCTCTAAGATTGATCTCCGTTCAGGATATCACCAGTTAAAGATCAGGGATGCAGATATTCTTAAGACTGCTTTCCGGACTAGATATGGCCACTATGAGTTTCTTGTTATGTCTTTCGGGCTAACCAATGCCCCAGCAGCGTTCATGCAGTTGATGAACAATGTATTTNGTCTTGCGGATCGGTATGGAGACGTCTGTACTTATCTTCGACAGGCTGCAGAACCTTTTTAGGAAAATTTCCATATTCTTGAAATTCTTGTCGTGCGAACTTTTGGGTCCGGGCACTAAAACTTCTGCTATCCTGTTCTCTCACAGATGGTGAGGCCGCGGACTACCGGACGAGGTGGACGACCACCAGTACCACCCACTGAGGCCACCAGAGGCCGTGGACACGGTCGTGGTCGTGGTAGAGGCAGAGCGGCGAGGGCAGCATCTGTTGATCCACCAGCTGGCCCAGCTCAGGAACAAGCTCCAGCAGCACCAGTTCAGGCACCAGCTGTGCCTACCGCTATTCCAGGTCTTCAGGAGACCTTGGCTCAGATATTATCTGTTTGCACTGGCCTGGCTCAGGCGGTTTCAGCCACCACAGCCGCAACTACTTCACAGGCCGGGGGAGACAATCAGACTCCAGTTGCCCGTACGCCTGAGCAGGTAGTGCAAGGACTTCAGACGCCGGGGGCACCTTCAGCCCAGCCGGTTGCACCGGCTCAAGAATTCATAGTGCCAGCTATGCCAGATGATGAACAACGTCGTCTTGAGAGGTTTGGCAGACTCAAGCCTCCGTCATTCAGTGGTGCTGAGGGCGAGGATGCCCAGGGTTTTCTTGATAAGTGTCAGCGAATGCTTCGGACAGCCGGGATTCTTGAGTCCAGTGGTGTGGCATTCACCACCTTTCAGTTTGAGCTGCCTTTAATTGGTGGGAGGCGTATGAGAGGTGTAGGCCGGTTGATGCAGCGCCCCTTACTTGGCAGTAGTTCTCCGCTCTTTTCTTGGAGAAGTATGTGCCGCAGTCCCGCAGAGAGGAGCTGCGTAGACAGTTCGAATGGCTGCTACAAGGGGATATGACTGTGTCGCAATATGAGTCAAAATGTTTTGGGGCTCGACATGCGGTATGGATGGTTCCAACTGACCGTGAAAGGATCAGGAGGTTTGTGCATGGCCTTAACTATAATCTCCGTATTTTTATGACCAGGGAGAGAGTATTGGGTGCTACTTTCGAAGAAGTGGTGGACATAGCTCGCGAGATTGAGACGGTTCGCCGTCAGGAGCGAGAGGAGAGGGAGGCTAAGAGGCCTCGAGGATCGGGTAATTACAGCGGTACTCCATCGAGAGGCCAGTTCCAGCAAGGTAGAGGTCGTTCCTTCAGGCCTGCTCAATCAGTCCGCCCAGGGTATAGTGGGGCATCTGCAGGTCGTGGCTATCATGGATTGCAGCAAGGCCAGTCATCACTTAGCGCCCTTCCAGCTCATGCTCCGTCAGCCTAGGGTCCTTCTAGGCCGATTGCATTTGCTAGTGCACCAGTGAACTGTTATGAGTGTGGTGCGATGGGCCACATACGGAGGCATTGTCCTCGTCGTGGTGCTAGATCATCCCAACAGAGGGGTCAACCCTCGACTTCTGATCCAGTTACTTTACCACCCGCCCAGCTAGTTAGGGGTGAAGGTCAGGCAGCCAGAGGTCGCCCCAGAGGGGGAGGTCGAGCAGGCGGTGGCCAGGCTCGATTCTATGCTATTCCAGGCAGGACAGATGCCAGTGCTTCAGATGCCATTATTACAGGTATCGTTTCAGTCTGCCAAAAGATGCCTCTACATTATTTGATCCCGGTTCCACCTATCCATACGTGTCCTCATACTTTGCTCATTATTTGAGTACGCCTCCGGGAGTTTCTTGCTTTACCTGTTTATGTGTCTACCCCGGTGGGCGATACTGTTGTTGTGGACCGTGTGTATCGGTCGTGTATAGCAAATATTGGGAGTTTGGAGACCCGAGTGGACCTATTGCTATTAAGCATGGTAGATTTTGATGTTATTCTGGGCATGGATTGGCTATCTCCATGTCGTGCTATTTTAGACTATCATGCTAAGATAGTTACTCTGGCTATGCCGGGTGTACCGCGGATCGAGTGGCGTGGCGTGACTGATTATATTCCTAGTAGGGTGATATCATACTTGAAAGCCCAGCGTATGGTTGGGAAGGATTGCCTTGCATACCTAGCGTTGGTAAGGGATGTTGGAGCTGAGACTCCAAGCATCGATTATATTCCAGTGGTGCGGGAATTTCCCGATGTATTTCCTGCACACCTACCGGGCATGCCACCAGACAGGGATATCGATTTTGGTATCGACCCGGTGCCGGGCACCCAGCCCATTTCTATTCCACCGTATCGTATGGCACCAGCAGAGTTGAAAGAATTAAAGGAGCAACTTCAGGAACTCCTAGATAAGGGGTTCATTCGCCCTAGTATGTCACCTTGGGGTGCACCGGTTCTATTTGTGAAAAAGAAGGATGGCACGATGAGAATGTGCATCGATTATAGGCAATTGAACAAGGTAACAATCAAGAACAAATATCCTTTGCCTCGCATCGATGATTTATTTGACCAGCTTCAGGGAGCACGAGTGTTCTCTAAGATTGATCTCCGTTCAGGATATCACCAGTTAAAGATCAGGGATGCAGATATTCTTAAGACTGCTTTCCGGACTAGATATGGCCACTATGAGTTTCTTGTTATGTCTTTCGGGCTAACCAATGCCCCAGCAGCGTTCATGCAGTTGATGAACAATGTATTTCGGCCTTATCTGGATTCGTTCGTGGTGGTATTCATTGATGATATACTGGTGTACTCGTGCAATCAAGAAGAGCACGCAGAACATTTGCGAGTTGTATTACAGAGATTGAGAGAGGAGAAGCTTTTTGCAAAATTCTCTAAGTGCGAGTTTTGGCTCAACTCAGTGGCTTTCTTGGGGCATGTGGTGTCCAGCGAGGGTATACAGGTTGAACCAAAGAAGATAGAGGCGGTCCAGAGTTGGCCTAGACCGTCCTCGGTCACAGAGATTCGTAGCTTTCTTGGGTTGGCAAGCTACTATCGCCGGTTTGTTCACGGTTTCTCATCTATGCATTGCCCTTGACCAAATTGACCCAGAAGGGTGTTCCATTTGTATGGTCGGACAAGTGTGAGGAGAGCTTTCAAAATTTCAAGAGAGCCTTAACCACAACTCCAGTATTGGTTCTACCATCTACCTCAGGTTCGTATACCGTGTATTGTGATGCCTCAAGAATTGGGATCGGTTGTGTACTAATGCAGGAGGGTAGAGTTATTGCTTATGCTTCTCGTCAGTTGAAGCCTCATAAGAAGAACTACCCCGTGTTTGATTTGGAGCTGGCTGTCATAGTTCATGCTTTAAAGATTTGGAGGCATTACTTATACGGCGTATCTTGTGAGGTGTTCACTGATCATCGTAGCCTTCAACATTTGTTCAAGCAGAAGGATCTAAATTTGAGGCAGTGGCAATGGCTAGAATTGCTCAAGGATTACGATATTACTATGCTATACCATCCGGGAAAGGCCAACGTGGTGGCCGATGCTTTAAGCCAAAAGGCAGTGAGCATGGGGAGTTTGGCATACATTCCAGTGGGAAAGAGACCTCTCGCAGTCGAGGTCCAGACCATGGCCAATAGGTTTGTGAGATTAGACATCTCGGAATCCAATCGGGTGTTGGCTTGCGTGGTTTCTCGGTCTTCGTTATACGATCGCATCAGGGAGCATCAGTATGACGATCCCCATTTGCTTGTCCTTAAGGACAGAGTTCAGCATAACGATGCTAAGGATGTGACCATCGGCGACGATGGAGTGTTGAGGATGCAGGGCCGGATTTGTGTGCCCAATGTGGATGGGCTTGGGGAGTTGATTCTGTAGGAGGCCCATAGCTCACGGTATTCCATTCATTTGAGTGCCGCCAAGATGTATCAGGACTTGAAACAATATTATTGGTGGAGAAGAATGAAGAAAGACATTGTGGGATTCGTAGCTCGGTGTCTCAACTGTCCGCAAGTGAATATGAACATCAGAGGCCGGGTGGTTTGCTTCAGCAGATAGCTATTCCCGAGTGGAAATGGGAGCCGATCACTATGGACTTTGTTGTTGGACTCCCACGGACTCTGAAGAAGTTCGATGCTATTTGGGTGATTGTGGATCGGCTGACCAAGTCCGCGCACTTCATTCCTGTGTGTACTACCTATTCTTCAGAACGGTTGGCAAGGATTTATATCCGAGAGATTGTCCGGCTGCATGGTGTTCCGGTTTCTATCATTTCAGATAGAGGTACTCAGTTCACTTCGCAGTTCTGGAAAGCTGTACAGAGGGAGTTGGGTACTCAGGTGGAATTGAGCACAACATTTCATCCTCAAACGGATGGGCAGTCCGAGCGTACCATCAAGATATTAGAGGACATGTTACGGGCATGCGCTATTGATTTTGGAGGCTCATGGGATGAGTTTCTGCCTCTTGCAGAGTTCGTTTATAACAATAGCTATCAGTCAAGTATTCAGATGGCTCCGTGTGAGGCTTTGTATGGGAGGCGGTGTAGATCTCCGGTTGGTTGGTTTGAGCCCGGCGAAGCTAGGGTATTGGGGACTGACTTGGTTCAGGATGCTTTAGAGAATGTGAAAACAATCCAGGAGAGGCTCCGTACAGCACAGTCAAGGCAAAAGAGTTATGCCAATAGGAAGGTTCGAGATGTGTCCTACATGGTTGGTGAGAAGGTCTTGCTGAAGGTTTCGCCCATGAAAGGTGTTATGAGATTCGAGAAGAAAGGGAAATTGAGTCCTCGGTTCATTGGGCCGTTTGAAGTACTACGGAGAATCGGGGAGGTGGCTTATGAGCTTGCTTTGCCACCCAGTCTGTCGAGTGTACACCCAGTATTTCATGTTTCTATGCTCCGGAAGTATATTGGGGACCCGTCGCATATTTTGGACTTCAACACGATTCAGTTGGATGATAATTTGAACTATGAGGTGGATCCAGTGGCGATTTTGGATTGTCAGATTCGGAAGTCGAGAGATAGCTTCGGTGAAAGTTCAATGGAGAGGTCGGTCCGTGGAGGAGGCTACATGGGAAACCGAGCAGGAAATGCAGAGCAGATACCCTCACCTATTTGACACTTCAGGTATGTTTCTTGACCGTTCGAGGACGTACGTTTGTTTAAGAGGGGGAGAATGTGACGATCCGGCCAGTCGTCTCGTGGGTTACTGCTCCGTCTTCCCCATTTTTTGTCTCATTATGTTTCATTATCTGTGTTTAACGTAACCAAGTCGAGTAGTTGAGTGCGGGGTGGACTTGGTAAGAAACAAAACACTTAGTCTCTTTCAAAAAGGTTTAAACCGGAAAGTCAACTGGATGTTGACTTCTGGGTTAGAGGGCTCGGATGTGAGTTCCCATGGTTCGGTTAGTTTCAGGAGATGATTTATGACTTAGGAGTGGGATTGGAATTAGTTTTGGAGTTCTGGTGTAGAATTAGAGTTGAATTGGCGAAGTTAGCATTTTGGCAATTTCTGGGTGTTAGGCGAGATTTTGATCTGAGGGTCGGAATGGGATTCCAAAAGTTGCTGTAGCTTTGATATACGATTTAGGACTTGCGTGCAAAATTTTGGGTCATTCGGACAAGGTTTGGTTGGGTTTAGATCAATAGAGCGATTTAGAGGATTTTGAAATCCTTAGGCTTGAATCCGACTCGAATTAGGCATTGAGAGGTTGTTTGAGCATTTCGAAGGTTGGAACAAGTTTGAATGATGTTATGGAGTATGTTGGCGTGTTTGGTTGAGATTCCAGAGGCCTCGGATGAGTTTTGGATGGTTAAACGGACTAATTCATCGTTGGAAAAGAAAGTTGCAGAAAACCAGGTGTCGAGAATGCGGTCGCATTTCTCAAATGCGGACCGCATATCTGACATTGAGACCGCAAACTAAGACAGAAAACTGAACAAAATTTAACGTCAAGAATGCGGTCGAAAATGCGATCGCAAACCTGAAATGCGGACCGCAAACCATGCTTCATGTTGAAATTGCGGTGAAGGCTAGGGCCACTTTTGCGGTGGCCACGTCAAATATGCCGACCGCATATTTGTTCTGCGACAGATATGCGATCGCATATTTAGGGCCGGACAGGGGTATTTTTGTCTCGATTTTTGGCCCCTTTATAAACAGAAATCAGTGCCCATTTGCCATGCAAAAGCCATTTTTTTGTTACCCACAAAGAGAAACACCTCCAAACACCATAGAATCACAGCAAATCAACCTTAAAATCATATCCAAAGGACATTTTCTTGGACAAATTCTCAAGAGGAGGAGTTTTGACCATCTTGAACATTGTTAGAGCTATAGAGCTCGGGTTGAAGCAAGTGTTAAGGCAATTCTTGGAAGATTCCCAAGGGAAAACATCGGGGTAAGTGTTCTTGACTTAATCTTGGTCAAAATTACCCAAACCTACTGCTATTCTAGCTTGTAATTGTGATTAAGTTGGGGAAATTGTTGAAAAACTCTTAAGTTTAGATTTTAAGACTTGGAGGTCGAACCGATGTCGGAATTCGATAAATCTTGTATGGTTGAACTCGTGGGAAGATAAGGAACCCGTTGAGGTGAAAAAATTACTGAATTTCGAAAAAGTGGGCCCGGGGCTTGGGTTTTGCTAATTTTGGTATTTCTTAGTATTTATTGATTGTTTTCGCGTGGGCTTTGTTCCCTCAACATATTTTGACATAATTGTTCTGAATTTGGATAGATTTGACGCACGTGGAGGCCAATTTGAAAAGCAAAGGCGTCGTGGGCTAGGAATTTAGCCGGTTCGAGGTGAGTAGATATTGTAAATGATGTCCCGAGGGTTCGAAACCTCGGATTTGCACATCTTAGTGCTATATTGAAGTGAGGCACACGCTCGATGATGAGCGTGGGGTCGTTTACTACTGGGACTGTGACTTGGTCCGTCCCGATTGAAGATTTTTACTACATATTTGATTGAAACTTATTTGATATCATCATGTTTTGGCTTGATTGCCATATTTGGGCTTCGTGCCAATTGTTTGAACCCTCTGGGGATTTTATCACTATTTCCTCACTATTTGTACTTATTACTTGAACTCAGTCATGTTGTTCCCACTGTTGTACAACTTAGCCACTTTTTATTCAGTTTTGAGATTTACACAATATTTGAAATGATATTTGGGCTAAGAACTACTGTTTTACTATGCCCGAGGGGCTTGTGATGATTTTCTGACTGAGTGCGGCCGAGGGCCAGGTGTGAGGTTTTACTAAGTGATATAAGTCCGAGGGCCTAGATGTATGCCACGAGGTGGCTTGATATAGCGCTTGGGCCATAAAGGGCCCTCCCGGAGTCTGTACACCCCCAGTGAGCGCAGGGTACCCAGAGATATTACAGTTGGTAACAATGACAACTGGTAACCAGAGATATTACAGTTGGTAACAATAACAACTATAGGTTCCAGTTGGTAACAATGACAACTGGTAACCAGAGCTGTGAGATTGATACTGAGCCCAGGAATATTACAGTTGGTAACAATGACAACTGTAGGTTACAGTTGGTAACAATGGCAACTGGTAACTAGAGCTGGGAAAATTTTTAAATGATTTCTTACTGATTTACCGTTTTCAAATAATGATTTACTGCTTCATTATGCATTGCCTTGTGCTTTACGTGTTTCCTTACTTTCAGTCATTATTTATATGTGCTACTCACTGAGTTGGAAGTACTCACATTACTCCCTGCACCATGTGTGCAGATTCAGGCATTATTGATTCCGCTCCGAGGCATTGACTACGATTGTCAAAGCGGTGACTCAGAGACTACGAGGTAGTTGTTGGCGTCTGCAGCCCCGTATCTCTTTATATTGTTATTTCCACTTTCTTCAAACAATTGTGCCAGAGATATTGTAATAGTAATCTTATTATTAGGATTTCATTAATTGCTCATGACTTTGTGACACCCCGGTTTTCGGGTTGTTGTTGGGATGGTTCACTATGTTTTTCCGCAAATGACCGCTATTAAACTATGATATGTTGTTCTCTTGTTAAGTTTATTGCTTACAATGAGTTATGGTTCGAATTGGCTGGCCTTGTCTTCACGAGAGGCGCCATCACGACTGGGTTTGGGATTTGGGTCGTGACAATAAAGCAGTAAAAATAACAAGAAGAATGATAGAATATTGGGAGCGGACATGCGATAGGGGAAAATATCATAAAAGTGACAAGTATGAAGTCACGAAAATAATATCTTCCGAATAAAGCAACAATATAAAGAAGTAAATCACCAAAACCGGAAATCAAATAAAATATTGATATGAAAATGGCACGACATCACCCTTCGTGCTTTACTCTCGTCCTCATAATAAAAAAAGCGAGGAATAATTTCACTTCAAATATGGTTCCATGATATCAAACTTCAACTTCCAAAATTACATTTTTAAATAATATGAAACAAATAATTAAAGAAGTAATAATCAAACCTAAGCATGGATAACATAATTAACGAAATAATATAATACAAACAAACAATTTCCACCCGCATGATTTAACCCAATGACAACGCATAGGTACTCGTCACTTCATATACGTTTTCATCACACATAAAAACATGTAGCAAAGAGACCAACAAGTCCTAATCTCTCAAGTCAAGGTCAACCACGACACTTACATCACTCTGCAACCAAATTAGTCCTGAACCGAGGCTTTTCCTCTCCAATTAGCCTTCAAACCAATCAAATCTAACCAAATATAATTCAAATAATTCAAAAAAATTTAGACACTTCGAGCCCACTTGGTCAAAACCTGGGATTCGAACCAAAACTCAACTACCCTTTCACCTCCGAGCTCGGTTATGTGATTAGTTTATAAATCCAACCTCAATTTGAGGTCTAAATCTCAATTTCTCAAAATTCTCAATTTCTACCATGAAAAAGCATAGATTAAATGTTAAAATATCAAGGGGTGTTTATGAAAATTTAAGGAAACAAGTTACAATCTACTAACCTATGAAGTTGGGATAAAAACCTCTTCAAAATCGCCTCTAGGCTGAGCTCAAACTTGAAAATAGTGAAAAATGAGATGAATCCCAATTTTTAGAACTTTAAAAGACTGGGTGTCAGGTGTTCTTGGCGTTTGTGAGACACTTGACTTGATCACGAAGCATTGCAGCCTAAATGGCCTTCGCTTTCGCGGGAAACCCTTAGTGTACGTGACGGCCTCACCCACCTGGCCTTAGCATTCGCGATCCTAGGCTCGTGTTCGCGTAGAGTAACAACCTTCCTCCCCCAGAATCCCCCTTAACCCATTGCGTTCGCGTGAGAACGGTCGCGTTCGTGAAGGGTAATCCACATGTTCGCGTAGTAGAACTCCACCCCTGTCCCCGTTTCCCCTTCGCTATCGCGAGAGAGTCTTCACGATCGGCGAGGGAGTCTTTGCAATTGTGAAGCACATGACACCAGATATCAGTAGAATAGCTTAAGCCTGCAACTCTATGTCCAAAAATGACCTGTAGCCTATCCGAAACTCATATGAGCCCCTTGGACTCTAAATTAAACATGCACACAAGTGTAATAACATTTTATGAACTCACTCACGCGATCAAAGAATTAAAACAACACCTAGAACTACGAATCGGATATCAAAATGCATGAAATTTTCAAAGAAACTCAAGAATTTCCAAATTCACAATCGAACGTCTGAATCCTATCAAATCAATTCCGTTTTGTACCAAATTTTGCAGACAAGTTTTATATAGTAAAATGAACCTAAACAAGTTCCAGAACCGAAATCTGAACCCGATAGTAATAAAGTCAACCTACGGTTAAACCTTCGAAACTCTTAAACCTTCAAGTTTTTTAGTTTTCGACAAATAATGTCAAATTAAGTTTGGGACATTCGAATTAAATTCCGGGCATACGCCCAATTCTAAAATCATGATATGGACTCATCGGGATCGTCAAAATACTGATCCAAAATTATTTACACAAAATATTGACCGTAGTCAACTCAAGTTATTATTAAAGCTAAAATTCATATTTTATTCAATTTTCACATAAAAACTTTCTGAAAAAAGACACGAATTGTACACGCAAATCAAAAAATGCTAAACAAAGTTAATCGAGGTCTCAAAATACAGAAATGAGGGCTAGAGCTCAAAATGACCTATCGGGTCATCACAATATTACACAATCCTGATTCCTACATGTCTATCATGTTAGCTTAAATACAAATCATGTATTGAGTTTTGTTGGTATACTAAGCTAGTGAACCTATCTATATGCCCAACTATTGGCTTAATGTAACTCTTTTGCCTTGTCAAGTCAAAGGAAATATCTTCACCTATTAGGCCTGCTCCTAATTATGCTGAAGCCTTTCTTAAAAGTGTCTGTGAAATGTCATTATGATGTGGACCTACCTAGAAGAACTCTGAAACAGTTAACCTACAGTTAAGCTATTAGAACATACACACATGCTTACCTGTGTGTGTTACTTGTCTATGATACTTCTAAGTCTAAAATCTATAAGAAATGAAACATGTTTAATGCTTGAACTTTATCTTCCTGTTTGACCATGTTTCCACAGCGATCTCATGCCAACTTGTATATTCTATTCGCTGATATAAATCCTCTTAAGCCAATATTGTGCCCTTGACTGCTTATGTGCTTTGATAATGAATCACTGCATCCCTTTTATTCACAATTGTTAACTCTTTGTGTGTTGAACCTTTAGAGGGTTTACCATGACTGTTTTTGTCTTGGCAGTATTAAATTATTATGGCGATTCTTCATTTATGTGGATGCCTTTGAGGAAGACTAGAAGTAGGTAGTTAATGGTATTTGGGTGTGAGACCTAGTTGCACATAAGGCACCTTTCCCTGATACAAGCACTGCTCGTGGTCCATGAGATCCTCGTGAACTTTGAAGTACCATGGGTTCATGAAAGAATTTTATCCATAAACAAGGATTCACCCCAATCCTTTAATCATTAGCTCCTATTAATCCTCACAGGATTAACACAAATAAAATTTATCTCACCACATTCTTTAGCTCTTTATTTGTATTTTGTCATAATTTCAGTCTTATTTTATTTCTATTTTTGATATGCACTAATAATTTTTTTTTGGTAAATTTGTGTGCATGTTTCGAATTGGGCCTACTGAGTTCCATTGGGAACTCAGGCCCAATTTCAATCCAACCTTCTTCCTTGTCTGCATGACGGAGTCTGCCAAATTCTGATGGGCCTGGTCGAGCCGACAAAACGCAATTGTAAAGAGTCCAGCCTCTTCCTTTATTCATCCCAAACTTTATTCGTTTCGTTGTTATTTGCAAAAGTGTATCTTTGAATGACTAACTTCGTTAGTGGATAACTTTAATGCTTTGATTGTGTAGGAACATAGGCAAACCAAAGCTCATAGGTAAAAGAACAAAAATCAGAAATTCTGCTTACTTTAAACTCTTTAATATTTGATCACTTATTTGTTTTCTTAAAAAATGAAAGATTTTATCTTTTTATCACTAATAGTTTTCAATAAGTTTGGACTTTGAAAGATTTCAAAAGCAGCACGAACTCTCCCTAAAAAATCAGAACTACGAAAAAATAATTGCTAAGCTGTTTCGAGAAATAAAAAGACCAAACACAACCGACATTAATAAACTAGGGAGCCTTAACTAGTTATAAAAAACACAAGACGTTCTCGCTACAATTGATTTTCAAGCAAGGAGTACCTATTCCAACTTAAGGTATATTTTCAAATAGTCCCTCACTTTACTAAATCTCATATAGATAATTACCCTTCTAAAACACATACAACTTCCTTTCAAACAAAGAACTCTTCAAAGAGATTTTCAAAGCATATCTAATGTTTCAATTTTTAAGCATACATATTTCAAAAGCGATTTCCTAAATTACAAAACTCCAAATCTCACGACTTCTTTCCAAAGTACCTACACTCCCCTTTTCTCAAATTACTAAATTTGTAGATAAAGACTTATAACATTTGATAAACTTTATGCACATGACTAAGCAGAATATAGATATTTCTTTCCTCGAACCTAGCCTAAGCCTAAGGAGCTACCTCAGCTAGATTTTGAGGGGTGCCTAACACCTTTCCATTAGAATAACTAGAACCTTTACCCAAATCTCACTAGTTAGTGGACCATTAGGATAATAATCTTACGAACACATAGGTATCCTAATATACCTTAAAATATTAGGTAGCGACTCTCTTTTATCAACTTCAAATAAACCATTAGTTGTATTTTGTTTTGACTAGTATAAAATAGGGAAAAACACATATCGTTTCCTTGCTTATGAAGCTTTATGTCGTTATGATGGCATATTTGTAAAGAGGAGCATCCACCTTGCTTGTGATGGTTTAATTGACAATGTTGAAGTGGGATAAATATTTATTCGTACCGAATATTCCTACTAAATCGATGTAGGTAAGATATAGAAAAACTACCAGGTATGTCCAATTATAAGTAACTTATTACAAAAATTGGCCAATTCAAAAAATATTACTAATATTAGCCAATTAGCTATTTATAGCTAAAAAAGGCCAAAATTTTATTTTCTTTTGAGTGGGTGTTATTAGAATATATTGGGTACATCTTAAGGAGCTTGAATCTCAGGTTTGGGATAATTTAGTGGATTTTTGAAGCGGTTTGAATTGAAAATTCGAAGTTGAGGATGAACATGAAAAAAATAATATATATGCACCACAATGTGTAACATATTTGTATCAAATGTATATCACATGTATATCCATGTATACATGTGTGTAAGATACATGCGTGATACATGTTTGATACATATGTCGCAGAAGAACTTTTTAAAGTCGATTTTAACTTCGAATTTTGATACAAAATCAGTCCAAATCACCTCCAATCTTCCTCAAATTTTATATATTGACTCATCTATATGTTTTCAGTCAATTTCAACCATACCCATTGAAAAAGGTCATTTTTTGCTTAGATGTATGGAATCTTATATATATATATATATATATATATATATATATAACTAGCCTGGCTCTGGTACCTGAAACACGGAAGCTAGTCCCCGAAGAGGAGAGGGGACTGGGAAATGCGAGGAATGTAAGGAACATGAAGCAATAAACATTAATTGACTTTGAAAAGGGAAATATATCTGATTGTATTCAGCATAAATTTCAAACCATTCAACGAAATAAATTTGTTGTTTAATGACATTTAAACTATCATAAAAGATTGTTTGAATTTTCTTTCTTTCTTCTCCTTTGTATTTTTCTAAAAACCAAGTTCTTTTGAAAAGATTTTCAGGAGAGTAAAATTTCTTTTGGAGACCTTTTTTTTCAATTTCAAATTCTATCTCCAAAGCGCCAATAATGTTGTCATCTCCTAATTCGGCACCTAGTGATGTATAAGCAGGAGAATCTGGTTGGTTGTACGTAGTGCGGTAGAGGAAGCTGTTTCTGATTTTTCTACCTTGTACCTAGCCTGTGGTACCCTAGATTTGCAATCTACTCTCTCGACTTTAGTAGGGTATGAAAACACAGAATGACTAGCAGAATGAACTGATAGGAGTGGCATCCTGCAGAAGCCAATTTTCAGGAAGGGAAACTTGACTCCAAGAAATTGGTCTTGGAATAGACAGATACGATCTTTGTAGATCTGTCTGGAAGAGAATAGTTTCACCCTTGTGAGTTGTTCTCATGGCTCCAGTGTTAATGGCTGAACTCATGGCCTTATACTGAAACTTGTAAATAATTGCTACTGGAAGAGAACCAACTTTAGTCTTATAATTAGATGTCTTAACCTTTAGGGTTAAAGCATCTAATATATTTCTATCTTTAAGGGAGACTCTGAAGTTAGGGAAGCAGTCAAAGTAAATTGGACCATTGCAAAGACTGGTTTCTACCATTCCAAGCAAGGAATCATTGAACTCTAAAAATCTAGAATCTCTAAGATAGAGTAGGATTGATGTGCCCAATCCTTCCCTGGATAAAGGCTTAGCAGCTATTTTTACCAAACCAAAATGAATATAATTATATTTCTTTCTATATTTTTCAATAGATTTAAAATTGAGAAGTGTTATTTCCTCGTGGTCCGATTCCAGAGGAATAGTCTGCTCAATGGTAGACATGTGATTCCTTCCCTGGATAAAGGCTTACCATCTATTTGTACCAAAAATAAAATGAATATAATTATATTTCTTTCTATATTTTTCAATAGATTTAAAATTGAGAAGTTTTATTTTCTCATGGTCCGATTCCAGAGGAATAGTCTGCTCAATGGTAGATATGTGATAATCACTTGTCAAGCTCCATTTTTGAGACTTGTAAATTATTGAATGGGGATGTTTAGGAATTTTTCAGTCGTCAATTGATTGCTACAAATCAGATAAATTAATCTCTTCTTTGAGCTTAAAATTGGAAGAAGATGAGGAGGAGGAAGAACAAGTAGATCTGGAAGAGAAGAAGTGAAAATATGACATTAAATAATTTAAAATTGCTTCTTATCCTTGACTCAAGAGACCAAGTGGTTTCATAAGGAAATTATTCATGTTCTAACTCTACTGTATGTGGAAGAGTCAGATCTGGTGGTAAACTTCATAGATCTATAAGTTTTATGATCCTGTATGGGGTTCGTTCGGATTTTACTTTACCATCGTGCCTAGTGTTAGATGTCGAGAGTAGATCTGTAAGTATTTTAATTCTTTTACTCAAAAGGGTTAAGCTTTGTGATTGTTCTACAAAGAATTTCTTCTGGATGATCCAGAGGTTTAGAACCATCTGCAAGCCTACCATGTACATTTAGAGGCATCACCTCACCATAATCTATGGAAACCACACTTGCAGTATAGATTCGGAAGGATCTCAGTGCCATCTTCAAAGATTCTTCATATTACAAGCATATGTTTAACCATTTTATGGAAAAGAATCAGTAGATCTACAAATCCATTATCAGATCTAACATCCTTGCACTATAACAAGATAAAAGTAAGAACAGCTCTCAAACTCAACCATAACCAAATAGATCTGTGAGTTTCATACTAGATCTGGCAGTACCACATAACAGTATGTTAAAAACAAGAATCACATCCTTACTTCCCCACTGGCTCTGATACCAGAGACACGAGAGCTAGTCCCCGAAAGGGTAGAGGGGATTGGGAAATGCGAGGAATGTAAGGAACAGAAAGCAATAATAAATAATAAACTCAGGCGACAGAGCCGACCATATGCTAGCGTATGCAAATTAAACTAGGCGGCAGAGCCGACCGAATGCAAATATGCTAAAGCAAGATTAAAACATAAAATCTGGCGACAGAACGTCTAGAAGTGTTATTAATAATATGAAATTAAAATACAAATATTGAAAAATTAAAACTTAAAAGCTTACAGGGGTATAGCTCCTAAGGCTTGAAAGTTTTAGAGAGAGAAAGAGGGTGTCTGCTCAGAGAGGATATCAGAGTGTTGTCTATAAATTCGGATGTAAAATTCTCTGCTCCCTCTCCTATGTGAGAGGGGGTCTATTTATAAAATTATAGACTGTGCTACAGTGAAAAGTATACAGTACTTTGCTACAGTAAAAGTGCATAGAAATCTACAATACACAGTAACTTTGCTACAGTAAATTTTCCGAAAAGTTCTTTGCTGGCGTCATGGATGATGTCGGCATCAAATTGGGCCTAGCTCAGGCTCATTCTTCAGGTTCGTAGTCAGGACCATCTTCTTCTCCTGATGTACTTCAGATGATACTGATGATTGTTGATCGGGTACAGTATTACCCTTTTGTTGCATGATAATCTCTTCCATCTCTTGGATGTATTCCTCCTTGCTGGTTGATCCTGCTAGTCGTGATGTAACTAGAGACCTTTGCTGCAAAAATAAGGATTTAGAAATATCTGTTGGCGATAGATACTTGGGGTTTTTGGCAAACCATCTTTCAATTGCAGGCACGTATGTCTCGGTGTCATCTCTCCAAGCTTTGTACCATTTGCAATATCCTTGAAGGGCCAACCAAGGCATGCCTCTATGTCCTTCCTTTATATGGAAGACACATTTCTGCGTATAGATCCAAGGTGTGTGGAATCTATGGGAAAATTGGATTAATTTAGAGATATGTTGGTCACCGTGAAATCTGGAGCAAAAATATTCATAACCTTCTTTCACTAGTGATGGGAAAATGTCTATTGAATGACCATTAACAGGCCACCATTTGTGCAAAAACCATTGGGCAAATTCCGCTGGTAATTCTTTGCCCCAAAGAAGAAAGTAGGAGTGTTTGTTAACATGATTCTGGAATGAGAATGCATGAAACCACGCATCTCTGTAATCATAATAGCTGAAAAATGGTGGGTGAAAAGGCTGAGAAAGTTTTCTGACTTTCGTTGGGTGATCACCCCATCCCTTTGGTGAGATTATCTTGTTGATCTACGACGTGGTATGAGTGACATATTTTTGGGTTTTGACGAAAAAAGGTTGGAACATACATGACTGATTGTCTGTTAGGATAAACTCATAAAACTTCTGAGTGTGGGCAGGAGTTTTCTGAAGAAAATTGGCAGTTGGGTCGAGCATTTTATTTGCTACATCCATAAAGTTGGAATCCCAAAGATGTGGTTCAATTTGAACGAGTGGGTAAGCCATCTCATTCTTGGCATATTGAGGTTCCTCAGAATAAGGACCTGCTGAAGAAATTAGTTGAGGCACAAGTGAAGAAAGTGCTTGTTTAGGTGCAGAAGGCACCGTGCATTGTGTAGTGGGGTCTTTTGCCACCACTATGTTAATATTATTTGCAATGGGACTTTTGGTCACCACTTGCTTTTTAGCGGTGCTTTTTGCCACCACTTCTTTGCTTGTGGTGCTTGTAGCAGCCATAGTTGAGAGCGTGGTGCTTTTAGCAGCCACTATTGTAGTTGATGCTGAAGCTGAGAGAGTCATAGCCTGTTTAGCAATGGCTTCTAGGAATTGTGTCATGCTCTTTGCCATTTCTCCTTGACTTGGATGGGTCATGGATGTTGTTGTTGTGAAACCCATAAGTTCTTACCATCTTTTGAAATCTTCTGCTGTCCATGGGAAAGCTTGTTGTTGTGCAAATTGAATATTGTCATCTTCCAAAGAGGATTCTTCTTCAGCGATGTCTGCCCATCTTCTGGGTTGAGCAATAGAATTTAGTTGTGCTGAAATTGGCTGTGAAGAAACCACTATAGGAATATCCTTCATGGCATAATTAGCCGGGGATCTACATTTTGGCTGATTTGGTCCAGCTTCATCTGATTGCTGCTTTTTGGCAACGGTTGTTGTTAGTTGTTTTGGAACAACTTCTGAAATTGTTTTATCTTTAGACTGTTTTTCAATAGTCCTTTTCTACTCTGGGGGCGGCAGAGCTAGCCTCGGCGGTTTTGGTTTCTTCGGCATTTATATATCTTGAAGAAATTCTCGAGTTAGGAAATCTAGAATGGAATTTGAGCTTCCTTAATATATTCAATATCAAAATCGAAAATAGATAATATTGCTTGCCATCTGGTGAAAATATGTTTTGATGCGATATTTTGCAAATCTTTTTGCAGAACAAACTTAGCTGCCTTGCAATCAATGCATAGCAAAAACTTTTGATTTAATAAATCAGATTGAAATTTTGAAATGCATAAAACAATTGCCAATTTTTTTTTAATTGTGGGATAGTTTTGTTGAGAACTATTCCAATGCTTAGAATGATATTTTCTTTATCATTTTTTGGTTGCTTTAAAATCCCACCATATCCTATGTCTGATGCATCTGTTTCAATAATTTTGTATGTAGATGGATTAGGGAGAGTTAGGAATGTGAGACTTTTAGCCTTTAATTTGATTTCCTTAACGGCGTTAGTTTGAACATCCGTCAAGGGATTTGGGTGCTTTTTCAGCTGATTGTGAAGAGGCTTCAGCAGAATGCTTTGATCTAGGATAAAATCACAAATATAGTTGATACAACTTAGAAATCTCTGAAGCTGTGTTTTGTCCAGAATTTGATTTGGAAATTTTTTAGCAAATTGAAGAGATCGCTAGATTGGAGTTATTGTCCCCTTATTGGATGTTATGACCAAGGAACCTAATATTTTTCTGGAATAAACTGTATTTA
This sequence comes from Nicotiana obtusifolia, assembly GCA_002018475.1. NCBI lineage: Eukaryota > Viridiplantae > Streptophyta > Magnoliopsida > Solanales > Solanaceae > Nicotiana > Nicotiana obtusifolia. The sequence goes on along the minus strand of MCJB01034343.1, from coordinate 6,710 downwards.
GTCCTAGACAGTGCTAAACCATTATCTTTGATTGTATGAAAGAATGTATTTAATTGTTTAAAATGTTGACCGATATTTGTAGAAAAAATCAAGACATCATCTATGTATGTTATGATGAATTTTGAGAATGGATTGAAGATGTCATTCATAATTTTTTGAAATTCAGAGGAAGCATTTTTTAACCGAAATGGCATAACATTCCACTCATATTGTCCAAACGGGATGGTGAATAGAGTTTTATATCTATCTTTTGGATCAATTTGAATTTGCCAAAACCAAACCTTAAATCAAATTTAGAGAGTATTGTAGCAGCATGGATTCCCTGTAATAAGTATTTCTTATTTGGAATAAGGTACCGAATACATCTAAGTGCTGCATTAAGCGGCTTATAATTGATCACTAAACGAGCGACTCCTCATTCAATTTCAGAGTTTTTATTGACATAGAATGTTGTGCAACTCCAGGGGGATTTGGAAGGAGAACTTATTTTCTTGTCTAGGGGATCATTGATCTCTTACTGACAGTGCATTATTAGCTCGTGATTCATTTGAATTGGTCGAGCTTTTGTTGGAATACTTCTTTCATCAAAGTCAGGCTCATAAGGAAGCCCAACAATGTGTTTCTTTCGTTTCTAGTGTCAAATAAAGCAATACGAGTCCAAACAAAGGACTTAATGACAATAAGGGTTACTTTAACATGGTATTTTTGAGCCCTAATTGAGGAAAGAACAAGATCAAGATCTTTATTCCAGTGTCAAATAAAGCAATATCAGCATTCTCACAAAAGAACAAGATCTTCTTCTTGAAGTAGTTATTGATCTTCAAGATTCTGAGCTTAAGAAAGATTATCTAGAAAAATTGAAAAAGGTCCTTGATAAGCCTTCAACATCCTCATTATCAACTCTTCAAAATCATCCCCAGGCAATCAATACCTATAATATTACATACATTCTTAAAAAATTTCCCTCAGAAAACCCTAAAGTAGTAAAGGTAAACGTTTCAGACCTTCAATCTGAAATAGCCTATCTAAAGGAAGAAATTAGGAAAATTAAAGCTAGATATGAATTAGATAGACTTGTCCTTCGATAATTATCCAATGAGCCACAGAAGCTCAAAGAGACTGTACAGGCCAATGCACTCTCCAACCAATACGATGATGAATCAGAATCCTTTCTAGGATACATTTCCTCAATTAGGGCTCAACCCATGTTAAAGTAACCCTTATTGTCATTAAGTCCTTTGTTTGGACTGGTAGTGCTTTATCTGACACTGAAAACGAAAGAAACACATTATTGGGCTTCCCTATGAGCCTAACTTTGATGAAAGAAGTATTCTGACAAAAGCTCGACCAATTCAAATGAATCACGAGCTAATAATGCACTATTAAAAAGAGATTAATGATCTCCTAGACAAGAAAATAATTTCTCCTTCCAAATCCCCCTGTAGTTGCACAACATTCTATGTCAATAAAAACTCCAAAGTTGAACGAGGAGTCTCTCGTTTAGTGATCAATTATAAGCCTCTTAATGAAGCACTTAGATGGATTAGGTACCCTATTCCAAATAAGAAAGACTTATTACATAGAGTCCATGCTGCTACAATATTCTCTAAATTTAACTTACAATCTGGATTTTGACAAATTCAAATTGATCCAAAAGATAGATATAAACTGCATTCACCGTCCCGTTTGGACAATATGAGTGGAATATTATGCCATTTGGATTAAAAAATGCTCCCTCTGAACTTCAAAAAATTATGAATGACATCTTCAATCCATTCTAAAAATTCATCATAACATACATAGATGATGTCTTGATTTTTTCTGCAAATGTCTATCAACATTTTAAACATTGGATCACATTCTTTACTATAATTAAAGATAATGGTTTAGCACTGTCTAGGATTGAATACAGTTTGTTCCAGACAAATATCAGGTTCCTTGGTCATAACATCCAACAAGGGACAATAACTCCAATCCAGCGATCTCTGCAGTTTGCTAATAAATTTCCAGATCAAATTCTGCCCAAAACACAGCTTCAGAGATTTCTAGGTTGTATCAACTATATTTGTGATTTTATCCCAGGTCTAAGCATTCCGCAGAAGCCTCTTCACAATCAGCTGAAAAAGCTACTAGTTCCCTGGACGGATGTTCAAACCAACGCCGTTAAGAAAATCAAATTAAAGGCTAAAAGTCTCCCATTCCTAACTCTCCCCGATCCATTTGCATACAAAATTGTTGAAACATATGCATCAGACATAGGATACGGTGGGATTTTAAAGCAACAAAAAAATGATAAATAAAATATCATTGCATATACATCTAAGCATTGAAATAGTTCTCAACAAAACTATCCTACAATTAAAAAAACATTTGGAAATTATTTTTTGCATTTCAAAATTTCAATCTGATTTATTAAATCAAAAGTTTTTGCTATGCATTGATTGCAAGGCAGTTAAGTCTGTTCTGCAAAAGGATATGCAAAATATTGCATAAAAACATATTTCTCTAGATAGTAAGCAATATTATCTATTTTCGATTCTGATATTTAATATATTAAGTGAAGCTCAAATTACATTTCAGATTTCCTAACCCGAGAATTTCTTCAAGGTAGATAAATGCCGAAGAAACCAAAACCCCCGAAGCTAGCTCTGCCGCCCCCAGAGGAGAAAAGGACTGTCAAAAAATAGTCTAATGATAAAGCAATTTCAGAAGTTGTTCCAAAACAACTGACAACAACCCTTGCCAAAAAGTAGAAATCAGATGAAGCCGAATCAAGTCAGCCAAAATGCAGATCCCTAGCTGATTATGCCATGAAGGATATTCCTATAGCGTTCTCTTCACAACCAATTTCAGCACAACCAAATTCTATTGCCCAACCCAGAAGATGGACCGACATCCTGAAGAAGAATCCTCTTCGAAAGATGACAATATTCAATTTGCACAACAACAAGCTTTTCCACGGACATAAGAAGATTTCAAAAGATGGACAGAACTTATGGGTTTCACAACAACGACATCCATGACCCATATAAGTCAAGGAGAAATGGCAAAGAGCATGGCACAATTTCTAGAAGCCATTGCTAAAAAAGCTATGACTCCCTCAGGTTCAGCATTAAGTACAGCAATGGCTGCTAAAAGCACCACGCTCTCATCTGTGGCTGCTAAAAGCACCACAAAAAAAAAAGTGGTATTAATAATTTTATAAGTAGCACAGTCTATAATTTTATAAATAGACCCCCTCTCACATAGGAGAGGAGGCAGAGAATTTTACATCCGAAATTTTAGACAACACTCTGATATCCTCTCAGAGCACACACCCTCTTTCTCTCTCTAAAACTTTTAAGCCTTAAGAGCTATACTCCTGTAAGCTTTTAAGTTTTAATTTTTTAATATTTGTATTTTAATTTCATATTATTAATAACTTCTTGACGGCTCTGCTGCCAGAGTTTATGTTTTAATCTTGCTTTAGCATATTTGCATTCGGTCAGCTCTGCCGCGTACTTTAATTTGCATATGCTTGCATATAGTCGGCTCTACCGCCTGAGTTTAATTTTGTTTATTGCTTCCTGTTCCTTACATTCCTCGCATTTTCCAGTCCACTCTACCCATTCGGGGACTAGCTTCCGTATCTCTGGTGTGTGTGTGTGTATATATTTTTTGTATTTCATCACTTTATTCGCTATCCCATCCATGAAATTTCCTTTCTGTCTTGCATATAGTGTTGTTAATCACACTTAAAAATATTGAAGGAGATCTTTGTACGTGATTGTTAGGGAGAAAGAATCTTATTTATTTGGGTTTTCAATTTTTACATGTGCTTTGGTAATTTTTATATGATTAATGGCTAGATGTTGGTAAGTTGAAACTTATTTGGGACATGTCTGTAAGATTCCCTAAGATATACTTATATTCTGTATATGCACTTTTTAATACTTAATCATAATTAAGTAATATATATTTCACTTTAATTTGTAGATTCTTTAGGTTAATTATTTAATTAGGGTATAAGTACCAGTACGAGTATGTATTTACGAATGGAGTGGTATGCTAATTTGTAAATGTATAAAATAACAACCGTTATGTTGGGAAGAAAACAACAACTGTTATCATACTTAAATCCGAAGCAGTTAATTCTATAAAGTAGTAAATGACACATTTTCTCAAAGAAGAAAACTGGAACTGTTATAATCTTAATTTAGAAAAAATCATAAGGAGAGTGTATGGATTGATTCATTTTATGATATGTAGTTGCATATAATCTTTTTAATTTATAAGTGAACTTTAATGAAAATGAGGTGCACAGTTGGACAAAAAAGAGTAAATTTGACTTATAATATAAAAGAAGAAACCAAATTCATATTCTAAAGTTCTTTTCTTAACCTTTTTGTTTATCTTCCTATGTTGTGGAGAATCATCAGTTCAAAGCACTTCAGAAAGCCTGCAATATCTTAAAAATAGATTTCTCCCTTTTCCAGAAAGAATATAATCATTGAAAAGTTCTTTATTAAAAGAAATATAAAAAAAGTAGATTCTCATTAAAAAACAGATATGCAATTTCAGTAGCACAGGCACCCTGTTAACAAGAGAGTTTTATTATTTAATCATCCGTTATTCAACATTTATTTATTCAATTAATTACAATTTGCGTCAAATTATTTTTTAAAAACAACCAAAATTTTCAATTTTTGGAGCTAGAATACAATATTTATGAAAACATTTCAACTATCCAAATTCACCGTTGTACGGAACTACAAACAAAAGGAAATTCAACAACACAAGAAATCACTATCCTTCCAAAATGTGGAGCCCACATTACCTAATGGGCATAGGGACCCACCATTATAAAAAGAAACAGATATGAATATAAATATGTGGGCTCCAACAACTCCATATTAGGAGTCCGGAACCAAAGTATAGTTCATTTGGACTCAAGAGACACAAATAGGTCAAAAAAAACTGGGCACCATATTATATATAGCACAGATATTCACCGCGCTATACCTTAACGTCAGTTTTGTCTGTTAAGATATAGCGCGGTGAATAATCGCGCTACATTTGAACTTAAAATGGGTGGGAGGTATAGCGCGCATATATAAGGCGCTACACTATAGCGCAAGGTTTTTATAGGTAGCTAAGAGAGATTTTAGGTTAGATAGCGCATATCGGTGAGGCACTACGTTTCGCGTGATAATGATTCTTTCTGGTACAAGTTGATCCAGCATTCATCAACTTTTTCAGTCCGACAGCTTTTTCAGGTCAACATGACAATACACATAGAGCAAATTGGTGAGACGCTATATTTCGCGTGATAATGATTCTTTCGGTACAAGTGGGTCCAGCATTTCGGGTCATCAGCTTTTTCCGTCGGACGGTTTTTTTAGGTCGACATGACAATACACATAGCACATATTGGTGAGGCACTATGTTTCGCGTCATAATGATTTCTTCGGTACAAGTGGGCCCAACATTTCATGTTAACAATTTTTTCAGGCCGACAACTTTTTTAGGTTGACATGACAATATACATAGCACATATTGGTGAGGCGTTACGTTTCGCGTGTTATGATTCATTTGGGTACAAGTGGGTCTAGCATTTCATGTCAACAACTTTTTCAGACCGACAACTTTTTTAGGTCAACATGACAATACACATAGCGCATATTGTGATAAGTTCCATCTCATTCAATATTTCTTTGGTTGGTAGCCAACTTTGTTGAATGTCTTTGGTTGGTAACCAACTTTGTTGAATATCTTTGGTTGGTAGCCAACTTTGTTGAATATCTTTTGGTTGGTAGCCAACTTTGTTGAATGTCTTTGGTTGGTAGCCAACCTTGTTGACATTGAAGAAAAAAAAGAAAAAGTGTGTACAAATTGTCAAATATAGTAGGCTTTAGAGAGTGAGGCTTTGGCTATAAAAGGAGAGCTTAAACTCTCATTTCTACACACCAACAAAGAGAGGAAGAAAGAGTGAGGTTTCACAGGCAAGTCTGTGAGGAAAAATAGAGAGTGAGCGATATTGTAGTAAGGTGAGTATCAAAAGAGTGTTATTTCTTTTGAGTATTGTTGTGGTGAGTATTTTACTCGGATCTACAAAGTGTAAAATTCCTTGCTATAGTGAAATCAGTTGCTTGTCTCGGGCCGTGGTTTTTTCCCTTATTCAAAAGGGTTTTCCACGTAAAAATCTTGGTGTCGTTGTCACTCTTTTATTCTTGTTAATTATCGTATCTCCGTGTTACATTATTATTCCATCTTTATTACTCTGAATATTATCTCCATAGGGGATTTATTCCCAACAACTGGTATCAGAGCTAAGGAGATTCAACACGATCACTGACGATGGAGAGTTCGAAGATTGGAATCGAGAAGTTTGATGGATCCGATTTCGGTTTCTGGAAGATGCAGATCGAAGACTATCTGTACCAGAAAGATCTTCACGAACCCTTGACTGGGGTGAAGCCGGAATCCATGACGGAGGAGCAGTGGAAGCTGAAGGATCGCCAGGCATTGGGGTTGATCCGGTTGGCCTTGTCAAAAAACGTGGCGTTCAACATCGTAAAGGAGAAGACTACAGCAGATCTGTTAAAGGCGCTATCAAATATGTACGAAAAGCCATCGGCGATGAACAAGGTATATTTGATGCGTAGATTATTCAATTTACAGATGTCTGAAAATGGATCTGTTGCCGATCATATAAATGAGTTCAATATGAT
>MCJB01034332.1:147756-199387 GCA_002018475.1 Nicotiana obtusifolia | reverse complement strand
TTGGGGTTTCAACTCGTCCGATTTTTGGCGAGTTTGGCGACGGAAATGGGTGGCAGTGGAGTAGCAACGGCGGAAAAAGGGTGAGGAAAGATTAGGGTTAGTGAGGGGGGTTTGGTTTATCAGATGGGTTTTAGTTTTCAAAAAAGGGGGAGTATTGGACCGGTGGGTGTTGGGCAATTGGGCAATTGGGCCAGGTTTAATTTTAAACCTTGGCCCAGTCCGATTTTAGTCCTTATTTCAATTCTCTTTTATTAATTGAATTTCTAAAGCTAAGAAACTATGTAACTAAAAATCTTAATTCACCTAAAATGCAAAATTGTTCTAAATTATCTATTTATTAAAATAACCTTTGAACCTAAGAATTAATGATTAAATTATAAAATGACTCATTTTTATGGTTTTCAATTATGTAAAACAATTAATTACCACTTCAATCCTAAAAAATGTAAAATAAATCCTAAAATGCAATGCATGATATTTTTTGGTATTTTCATTAATTAATTAATTAATAATTAGATATGAGTGATTAAAATCTAATAGAATTCCAAAAATGGCCAACAATCAATTAACAAACATTTTTTGATTTTTTATAGGAGTATTTTGGGTAAGGCAAAAATCACGTGCTCACACTTTAGGATATAAAATGCATTTTCTCTAAACTTAAGATAGTTTTCTCGTTTTCATGTCACCAGTAGTATGAATTATGATACACAAACTCCTCCTTTGCTATCAATTTTGAATATGCTTATATTAAGAAGAGTAGAAGACCATGTGCTTCAAAAAATAAATTAAAGTTCATGCTTACAACTCATCAATACTAATAAATGCTTAAAGCCTTAAAATAAGGTAGGCATTCACATAACAAAATAATTTGAAGTGAAGTTTTATGTTCTCTTCTATCATTGTATGTAATTATCGTTTGAATCTTAACTACATGTAAAGTTTACCAAACTCATCACTATGCTCTCTTTCTCATATAAAAAAAAAAAAGAGAGAGAGAGAGAGAGATAGATCATCCTCGCCACACCCTTGTCGTACTCTTGGTTTGGATTTAATTTTGTTTTTGCTTTTCTATGGTATCTCTAATTAATTCTTCAAGATTATTGATTAACAAAATTTGTATTTCCTCTGTCTAATTTATGGATCGTATTTTCCTTTTCATTTTGTTTTTCTATGGTATCTCTAATTAATTCTTCAAGATTATTGATTACCAAAATTTGTATTTCCTCTGTCTAATTTATGGACCGTATTTTCCTTTTCAGTATGTCCAAAAACGAATGTAATACTATCTTACTAGTTAGAAATAATTTAACTTTAAACATCTTACTTTGTCCTTAATGAAATGATTTGCAGCAACACAAATATCTATGGTTTGTTTTAAATTAGAAGTTTTAAAAATTTTTATTCCTTTCTTAAACTTCATGCCAAGTTAAGTACCGCCATATATTTAACTTTAAATACTAGTAATTTTTTTACACACACACAGACTCTCTCTCTCTCTCTCTATATATATATATATATATATATATATATTATTACCCTTATTAGAAATGTAACTAACCTACTTAGAAGTAATTAAATAAATAAATAAATAAATAAGCTACGCTTAGCAAACCCCAAACCAACGGCTTCATACGAAGGAATGCCTTTTTGAGACAAGCTCTGTTACTCATTTATATATGAACGGATGCGTTCTTTGAGGCAAGTTACAAATAGTGGGATCTCAAGTAGGTAAATTTTTCTTTTTTTCTTTTTCATTGCTTGTTTCCTTTTTTTTTTTTTTCTTTTTAACATTATGTTTAAAAGAAAGTTGAAGTAAATTTCTCAAGATATGCTTTCCTATTTTGCACCCTTTGTTACTGATTCTTGATACACAGTTGCCTTTTGAAATCACATGGTAATTGTCAATCGTCCATATATATTTGAATAATCTTTATATTTTCCAAGGACTTATTTATTACATAAATACCCTTTTAAATAACTTAAATATCTTATTTATTATAATTTAATTTAATAACTTAAGAGGAAAAACCTAATTTAATTTGATGTGTCCTTTCTAAAAGGTTGTGTCTTTTTAATTAATAGCTAACTAAACGTCCTTTTTCAAATCTATTTAACCTTTACTTTAGTGAAAATTTATATTCCTATTTAAACATAAAGTTGCCCATTACCCTATCGAAGAAACAGTTGGTTAATGAACTTATTCTCTTCATCGAAGGTTCATGCGTTTGTAATCTGTTTACCTTGATTACGAGTAACAATTAAATTTATATGTGATTTTAAGGATATGTGACCTGATTTAATACAGTTAAAGAATAAACGAAAATGGAGACTAAATTTAGTGAACAAGGAAAAGAGCAAACCACCAATATTGAGTAGTCTTTCTGCGTTAGAATCATTTGGAAATAAAATATGAAGCAGATAAGTGAATAAAATAGACTACAGTCTTTGTATATTGATCGTAGATTGTGTGTGCATTTACAATAGTGCTGCATGTTTATATGGGAAGGGAAAATAATTCTATATAAGGTAAAAATATTATTTACAAGGTAAGATATCTCTAGAATTAATGGATTCAACGTCTTTACTGATTTGAGCCGTGATTCCCGCCCAAATGTTTGCATATCACGAGATTTCCGGTCCTTCAGTTACGCAAATCTGATTATTTTACCATAGGATGTTTTACCCTGATCGGCCTCGATGATCTCGTCTCTAACGTCTTGGCTTCGAGCTTCGTTCCGATGACATCTGGTCTCGGACTTCTCTTCTCGATGTCCCGGTCTCGGCCTATCGGATGGCGACTTCAATCGACGCTGGTCGTCAAAATCCAAAACCAGAACTCCCTATGCAAGCGATCGAATTCGACCCCATACAGATAGTCCCCTCGTTTTTTGGAGAGTAATGACAAGAAACGATATGAGCCGCCGCTTTTAAAATTAGGTTAAATGGAAACATACTTATGGTGCCCGACACGGAATTCGAAACATCCAACACAAAACATCTCGTTGATAGATGACGGCAGCATGACGACGCACGTCGCAAGTATCAAAAATGTCTTTTCATAGATCAACTGAAGACAAACTCTGCAACTTCTGCAAGCGCCAATTAATGCTTTCTTATTTCGGGACTTGAACTGCCGCTTTTAAAAGAGTATAAATAGCCCTTTCATTCTTCAGTTTTCAAGTTTGCGTTGTTTGAGCACCATATTCTCCAAGTTCTCTACACTTTGTTCTCAAGCGATTTCTCTCTTTCCGCTTGCATCTACTTGCTTTTCCACCTCTTTAATTCCAATGGCAAAGACATCCAAGTCTGTTCCTCAAAAACAAAAACCCTCTTCCTCTCAACCTACTGAAGAGGCCGAGCCTGTCGTTGCTGAGGAGACTTCGACAGAGCCTCCTCTAAAAGCGTTCGTACCGGTCGGATGCTCAATCGGCTCCGATTTTAAGGTAGAGAAGGCTTCTTATGTACTGGGTCGGGGTGAACCGGTCATCAGATATATTAGTTCGATCACGAGCAAAACCATCGATAGGGTGAAGGTAAAATATAATTGGGTTGGTAAAGATGTGGTAGTTCCCTCACCGGACAAGGCGATTACCACCCACGTGAAGGGTTACTTGAGTGTTTACACTTACCCCTTCACGTTGGGCCCTTTGGACCCCATCATCGTCGCCTTTTGCAAAAGGTACAATGTAATGCTGGGTCAGATTCACCCCTCCATTTGGCGAATAGTTCATCTTTTCCGTTTTATCGTGAGCAAGATCGATGGGCATCCCTTCACCCTCGATCATCTGCTGCGATTATACAGTCCCCGAGTCTTCCGAGGGGGACTAATAAAACTCGCTCGCCGGGCAAGCAAAGCCCTATTTTCGCGCATTGACGAGAATAAGGACCGAGGCTGGATGAGCCGATTTGTTCGAATAAGGACGTCGGACCTAATCCCTGCCGAGGACATGCCGTTCCCTCAAAAGTGGAACATGAACCGTAAGTATCATTTTCCTATCTTAATTCGTCTATTGTCTTTCCTTTGTTATCTCACTAATATATTTCGCAAGATGTAGCTGTTTCTCAAATGTTGGCTGCGATTCAGTATTTGGAAGAGTGGGTCCGGAAGGTGGTATCTCAAAGGACGTATTTAGAGCGTGCCTGGCGCGAGATATCGAAGGGCCTATGGGAGGCCAAAAATCATGGTGAGACCGATAACACTTATATTCCACGCTTTATGCGATCGATGATGCCACTAATTTACTTCCTTCTCCCTTTGCAAGTCTATCGAAGGACGCTGAATTGAGGCCAACGTCCCCCGGTAGAGAGGTTCCCTGCGCTCCCCCTGCCTCGGAGCAGGAAGGAGAGAAAAAGAGGAAGGGAGTCCCCGGTTCTTCTGAGCCCGAGAAGAAAAAACCGAAGAAAAGCAAAGCTCGTAAGACCAGAATTGAGGACGTGGCTGTCCGGTTGGATGATGAATCCGAGAAAGATGGAGGCCTCGAGATTCTAAGCAACAAGCCATCTCGGGCAGTCCCCGAGCCTAGGATCGATGAAGCTCGTATTCGTCGAGTAGAGGACCTCGATGCAGGGGCGAGAACCGGGGCTTCCGCTGATGCAAGGAAGGCAGTGCAGGGGATCTCGGACCCCCCAGAAGCAATGGACTCCCCTTCTTTCTCGGAGTCAACCCTCAATGAAGCCCGAGCTGCGAGAGTGCATTCGCCGAACAAAGGCCATGTATCGGAAGGGCCCTTTGAAGCTTTCTTCGACGGTGTGCCATCGGCTGATACCTTTGGGCTCGAAGTGCCGAGGAAGAGTCCCTCCGCCGAGACGAGCAGGGCATCTTTCGGTCCCAAGCTGGTCGATAGATTTCCTACTCCGAGTTCCAACCCTGATCGAAAAAGTATAATAAAATTTGCCATTCTCGAAGATGCCAGGGCCCTTTCTGCGCCTGTGGGGGCAGCCAGTTATCTTCGGTGTCTGGTGACCGAAGAAGATCAGGCCGCAATGGATGAGGTGGATGAGGCCTGCTTGTTCAATTAAGCTCAACAAGCATCAAGTAAGGTAAAACTTCTTATAGGCTTTGTTCGGTGTTTGCCATTTTACTTTTCAATCTGGACTAACTGTCTTATTTTCTTTCATATTCGTAGGCCTCGGTGCTTCATCATGAGGCTTTTCTTCAACTAAGGGAAGAAAAGGCACGTCGTGAGAGACTCGAAGGGGAGATGTCGACCCTTCGGGTTGAGCTAGACTTTATGCGCAGGGAGAATGCTAATACACTCGACCAGATGGGGCAGCAACTTGCCCGAATAAACCAATTCCGATCCGCAATTGAGCGAGGCCAAAACAGAGACCAACGAATGGAGAGCTAAGACCGATCTGCTGACCTCGAAAAAGGAAACCCTCTAGGCTCGAATGGTTTCTTTAGAAGAACAAGTCTCGGAGGCACAAGAGAAAATCGGGACTCTGACTACAAGCACCGATACGCTTCGATCTCAGGTCGAGACGCTTACCTCGGATCGTGATATTTTGGTCAACGAGCTGCAATCGGCAAAATCAGAGATTGCCACGTCCAAAGCTGATGCCGATGATCTAATAGCCCAATACAGGGCCGATGCCGAGGCTGCCCAGGAGCAATCAAAGATTCTGGTCGAGTTTACCAAATGCCAAACTCGCCTTTCTGTTCTCGAAGAGTTACAAGCTCGAGGCTTCAATCTATCCACCAAGGTTGATGATACAACAAAGATCGAAGCCGATGCCAGAAAGCGGGCCTTCCCAGAAGAGGAAGAAGACTCCGAGAATTCTGACTAAAGTCATATGTTGTATAATATGTCTTTTTAGAATTCTCACTTTTGTAACATACTTTGCTTCATATATATATGAAAGATTTTCTTTTATCTCCCTTTCTTGTTCGGTCTATTTTGACTCTCTGATAATTCAACTTGTAGAATCTTCAGCCTTTCAGGCTTAGTTAAGACTTAGCTTATTTCTTAGTAGATTTTCCCTTTCCATGGCCGATCGGGTAAGGCCTAAGCCTTGAAAAGGGGTCTGAGATTTGCCATAATAGGTCTTATTCCTTTTCGAATTTCATTAACTCGACGTGGCCTTGGCCTATTAAGAAATCGGAGTTCTGCCTTAGCAGATTGCAATTCTCCTCGACTCTAACTTAATTCGGCCTTAGCCTTTTATAAATTGGGGTTTGCCTTATTAGGTTTTACTTCCCTTCGAGTTTTATTAACTCGATACGGCCTTGGCCTTTTAAGAAATTGGGGTTTGCCTTAACAGGTCTTACTCCCCTTCGAGTTTTATTGACTCGATAAGGCCTTGGCCTTTTAAGAAATTGGGGTTTGCCTTAACAGGTCTTACTCCCCTTCGATTTTCACGTGAAGTTCTGAGCAACGTTAGTTTTTTGATCATGTAATAAAAATTGAAGTGGCCCTTGGGCTCAGAGACAAGATATCGGTGCCGAAAAGCTTTTATTAGCATTCAGGTGCTTGTACAATTTGCTTAGGGGGTAGATCATTCTACTCGGGCACGGTACTTTCGACCGTTTGACCCTTACATTGATTCCTAATGATCTATGAGAAGTTCCCCCGAATTGAAGTGGCCAACCAATGAATCAAAGCAGATAAGCAATCTTCTGATATTCATGGTCGACCGAAGTTGTGCACCAAATATTATTGTCTTCGATAAGCGACCGATCTAAGTTAGCACGATTACTGGTTGCCTCATTAAAAACCTTGCCGTAAAACCCAATTTGGGACAAAACCGGTCGAAGAGAAAAAGAGTGCAACGCGTGCTTTCAGCCCTAATATCCTGTGTTTCCTGGTCCGAGATTACCTCGTTCAATACCTGCAGACGTTAGTAATATAAAACAAACAAATGAAAAAATGAAATTTCATACCTCAACAATAGTATCGCTTCAGGTGGCTTATGTTCCAATTGTTTGGCAGCTGTTTGCCTTCCATGGTTCCAAGCTTGTAAGATCCCTTTCCGGTGACCATCAAGATGGTGTAGGGCCCTTCCCAGTTCGGTCCTAACTTTCCTTCGTTCGGATCTCGAGTGTTGGGTGTGATTCTTCTGAGCACCAGGTCTCCGATGTTGAAGTGTTGAAGATGGGCTCTCCGGTTGTAATACCTTTCGATCTTTTATTTTTGGGCCGCCATTCGAACAAGGGTTGCTTCCCTTCTTTCGTCCAATAATTCTAAATTGATGTTCATAGCTTCTCGATTCGGTTCTTCGGTTGCGTATCGAAACCTGATACTCGGTTCACCTACTTCGACTGGTATTAACGCTTCAGCACCGTATACTAGAGAGAAAGGAGTGGCCCCGGTGCTGGTTTTCTCGGTTGTGCGATATGCCCATAGAACCTCGGGCAGTATTTCTTTCCATTTTCCCTTTGCATCGGTTAACCTTTTTTTCAAGTTTCGAATTATGGTTTTGTTGGTCGACTCAGCTTGTCCATTGCCGCTGGGGTGATAGGGCGTCGATAAGATCCTCTTGATCTTGTTGTCTTCGAAGAACTTCGTCACTTTACTGCCGATGAACTGCTTGCCATTATCGCACACGATCTCTGATGGCATCCCAAATCGACATATGATGTGGTCCCAGATGAAGTCGATCACTTCCTTTTCTCTAACTTTTCCGTAAGCTTGCGCTTCAACCCATTTAGAGAAGTAGTCAGTCATAAAAAGAATAAATTGAGCTTTACCTGGCGAATAAGGGAGAGGGCTAACGATGTCCATTCCCCATTTCATGAATGGCCATGGCGATAGGACCGAATGCAGTGTCTCTCCGGGCTGGTGGATCATCGGTGCGTGCCTTTGGCCCTCGTTGCACTTGCGAACAAACTCCTTTGCATCTTTCTCCATATCGATCCAATAGTAGCCGGATCGAATTATTTTTCGAACCAAGGATTCGAAACCGGAGCGATTCCCACATGTGCCTTCGTGTATTTCTCTTAAAATATACTCGGTGTCGCCTGGTCCAAGGCATATTGCGAGGGGGCCTCCAAATGTCCTTCTGAATAGGGTCCCATTAGCGGATAAACAGAACCGGGCTGCCTTTGTGCGTAATGCTCTCGATTCGTTGGGATCCGAAGGGAGTTTACCTGAGCTGAGATACTCTATATACTTGTTCCTCCAATCCCAGGTCAAGCTTGTCGAATTAATTTCGGCATGGCCTTCCTCCACCACCGACCTCAAGAGTTGTACGACCTTTTCGGACTCAATCTCCTCATCTTCGACCGATGATCCCAGGTTGGCGAGGACGTCGGCCTCACTTTTTTGTTCTCGAGGTATTTGCTGTAAAGTCCATTATTTAAACCTGTGCAACGTGACTTGAAGCTTGTCCAAATACCTCTGCATTCGCCCTTCTCTGACTTCGAAAGTCCTATTTACTTGGTTGACCACGAGGAGGGAATCGCATTTGGCTTCGATTATCTCTGCTCCCAGGCTTTTGGCCAGCTCTAAACCTACAATCATAGCTTCATACTCCGCTTCGTTGTTAGTCAATTTTACAGTCTTAATAGACTGTCGAATAGTGTTTCCGGTTGGGGGCTTTAGTATGATACCAAGCCCCGATCCTTTCGATTTCGAGGCGCCGTCTGTGAACAGGGTCCACACTCCCGAAGGAGTACCCGATTCGGTCATTAATTCTTTCTCGACCTCAAGTATTAGTGACGGTGCAAAATCAGCGACGAAATCTGCCAATACTTGAGATTTGATTGAGGTTCGGGGCCGATATTCGATATCGTACCCGCTTATTTCGATGGCCTACTTAGCCAATCGGCCGGATAACTCAGGCTTATGCATTATATTTCTCAGGGGATAAGTCGTTACTACACATATGGGATGGCACTGGAAGTAGGGTTTTAGCTTCCTAGAGGCACTCAATAAAGCGAGTGCTAATTTTTCTAAATGCGGATATCTAGTTTCGGCTTCACCTAAGGTTCAACTGACGTAATAAATAGGAAACTGTGTACCTTGTTCTTCTCGAACCAGGACCCCACTCACAGCTACTTCTGAAACGGCAAGGTAGAGGTATAGTTGCTCACCTGTTTTTGGTGTATGCAGCAAAGGTGGGCTAGAGAGATACCTCTTAAGTTCTTCTAACGCGCACTAACATTCCGGACTCCACGAGAAATCGTTCTTCTTTTTCAGCAAGTTGAAAAACCGGTGACTTCTATCGAAAGACCTCGAAATGAATCGGCCTAAAGCGGCTATCCGACCTGTCAGCTTTTGTATGGCCTTTACACTATCTACAATTGTAATGTCTTCGATGGCTTTGATCTTTTCGGGGTTAATTTCTATTCCTCGATTCGAGACCATGAAATCGAGGAATTTTTCCCGAGCCCACTCCAAATGCGCACTTCTCCGGGTTTAACTTCATGTTGTACTGTTTCAGCACATCGAACGTTTCCTGCAAATGGCTCAAATGGTCCTATGCTCGCAGGGACTTAACTAACATATCATCAATGTAAACTTTCATTGTTTTTCCTAGTTGTTCTTCGAACATTTTGTTTACTAGGCGTTGATAAGTAGCCCCCGCATTCTTTAACCCGAATGGCATCACGTTATAACAGTATGTACCATACTTAGTGATGAAGGATGTCTTTTCTTGATCATCCTTGTCATTCGTATCTGGTTATAGCCAGAGTAGGCGTCGAGAAAGCTAAGGGTCTCGTGGCCAGCGGTGGCATTGATCATCCGATCGATGTTAGGTAAGGGAAAAGAATCTTTAGGGCATGCCTTGTTTAAATATTTATAATCTATGCGCATTCTTAACTTATTTCCCTTTTTAGGAACTACGACTACATTTGCTAACCATTCTGGGTATTTAACTTCCCGAATGGATCCTATATTTAAAAGCTTGGTTACCTCATCTTTGATGAATGCTTGTTTGACTTCGGATTGGGGCCTCCTCTTTTGCTTGACCGGCCGACATTTAGGATCGATGCTCAGTTTGTGAGTCGTGATCTCTGGAGGTATCCTTGTTATGTCAAGATGGGACCAAGCAAAAGAGTCTTCGTTAGCTGAAAGAAAATGAATAAGTTTGGTCCTGAGCTCGGAACTTAAGCCCGAGCCCAGGTATACCTTCCGATCCGGTGCATCTCCTCAGAGTGAAATTTGCTCGAGTTCCTCGACAGTTGACTTAGTTGCATCGGATTCGTCGGGGCCGATGAATGACCGGGGAATCCCGTAGTCATCATCTTCGAGAAGCTCCTGTTCACCTTTGTTCGTTGAAGGCGATGCCTGTGATTGCTATTTGGTTCTTTGGGAAGGAGCTATTGGTTTCGGTACTGCTTCTTCTACTGCGAACATCTCTTTTGCCGCATGTTGTTTTCGATAAACAGTTATGATCCCATCAGTCGATGGGAATTTCAACATTTGGTGTAGTGTCGAGGGTACCGCTCTGATATCATGAATCCACGGTCGCCCAAGCAAGGCGTTGTACCTCATATCTCCTTCGATTATGCAGAATTTTGTTTCCCGAACAGTACCGGCAGTGTTCACTGGTAAAGTTATTTTCCCTTTGGTTGTCTCGCAAGCCATGTTGAAACCATTGAGGATCCGAACTTCAGGGATAATTCGGTCTGTCAACCCGAGCTGTTCGATAACCCATGACCGGATTATGTTGGCCGAACTACCGAGATTGACCAATACACGCTTCACCTTAGTTTTGTGTATAAGCACCGATATTACTAAGGCATCGTTATGGGGTTGTATGATTCCTTCTGCATCTTCCTGGCTGAAGTGCAAAGTTCCCCCATCGCATAATCCCGGATGCGCTTTTCTCGGGTGATGGATATTTTTGTGCATGTCAATACCGGACCTTGGGGTGTATCTACCCCACCGATTATCATATTGATCGTATGCTGAGGCTCCTCCTGGTTTACCGGTCTATTCCTGTTCCCGTAATGGTTTTTGGCTCGATCGCTCAAAAACTCTCGAAGGTGCCCATTTTCGAGCAACCGTGCCACCTCTTCCCTCAATTGTCGACAGTCCTCTGTCTTGTGCCCATGTGTACCATGATACTTACATATCAAACTGGGGTCCCTCTTAGCTGGATCCGATTGCAGCGATCGAGGCCACTTGGTATCCTTAATGGGACCGATGGCCGATATAAGAGTAGCAGAGTCGACGTTGAAGTTATACTCGGACAGTCGTGGTACTTCTCGATGGCCAGCGGTTCTCTCGAAGTTGTTTCTCTCCAATGGTCCTCGGTTACTCCGATTAATATCTTTCCTCCTTTCTCGTCTCAGGGAACCTGCCTTACTGGAATGGCCTTTCGGTCTCCAGGATATGGCCGATGCCTGTCTCTGCTCGATCTTGGCTCTCGATAAATATCCCTTTGAACCCTATCATAAGTTCTGGTGGGATAAGTGGATCCCGAGGGGGTTCCAAGTTGATCGTCCTCGACCCTAATCTTCGATTGATATCGGTTATGTATATCCGCCCATGTGGCAGCCGGATATTCAATCAAGCTTTGTTTAAGCTGTTGTGAAGCCGTTGAACTTCGAGCGTTGAGTCCTTGGGTGAAGGCCTGTACGGCCCAGTCATCAGTGATCGGTGGTAGGTCCATCCGTTCCATCTGAAAGCGAGATACGAATTCCCTGAGCATCTCGTTATCTCTTTGCCTAACTTTAAATAAGTCTAATTTTCGCGTCTCGACTTTGATGGCACTCGCATGAGCTTTCACGAAGGTGTCTGCAAGCATGGCAAAGGAATCAATGGAATTCGGGGCAAATTGTGATACCAAGTCATTGCCCCCTTCGACAAGGTCTCTCCGAATTTCTTTAGGAGAACGGACTCAATCTCATCGTCTTCGAGATCATTTCCCTTTATAGCGCATGTGTATGCTGTTACATGCTCATTTGGGTCAGATGTCCCATTGTATTTGGGAATTTCCGGCATGTGAAACTTCTTCGGTAGGGGTTTTGGGGCGGCGCTTGTTGGAAAAGGTTTCTGTACGAATTTCTTTGAGTCTAAACCTTTTAATACCGGAGGTGCTCCTGGAATTTGGTCCACCCTCGAGTTATATGTTTCTACTTTTTTATCATTGGCCTCGATCTTCTTCTCGCCTGACTCGACTCGCCTGGTTAACTCCTCGAGCATTTTCATGATCCCGGCGTTTGCCCCCCATCCGCCTTCACTTGGTTCCACTGTGATAGGTTCATTTTCGGGGATAATTTCCCGAGGAGGGCCGGTCCCTATCCCATTCGAAACTTGGCTCCGATTTTGCAGCTGAGCAATGGCCGCTTGTTGGGCTTGCAACATGTTGAATATCATCCTGAGGCTAATCCCGTCCTCCTCGTCGTTCTGATTTGCCGAGCAATATTCTCTTCGAACACTGTTCGATGGCCCAGAAGTCCGATCCACATCGACTGCCATTTGGGAGTTAGCGTCGACTGGAACTTCATTACCGGGCGCCAAGTTGTTGTTTTCGCCCTAGTGATCAAACTCGCCATCGACGTATTGAGGCACTGATTGAGAATGTGACATGATTGTATTGTAACCTGAAAAAAAAGTATTCTGCAAAGAACAAGTGTAAAATAGTCTGCGTGACAGAAAATTGTATCAAACGATCACTATTATCCTTAGCCCCACGGTGGGCGCCAAACTGTTTATCCTCGATTACGAGTAACAATTAAATTTATATGTGGTTTTAAAGATATGTGACCTGATTTAATACAATTAAAGAATAAAAGAAAATAGAGACTAAATTTAGTAAACAAGGAAAGTGCAAACCGCCAATATTGAGTAACCTTTCTGCGTTAGAATCCTTTGGAAATAAAATATGAAGCAGATAAATGAGCAAAATAGACTATAGCTTTTGTAAATTGATTGTAGATTGTGTGTGCATTTACAATAGGGTTGTCTGTTTATATAAGAAGGGAGAAGAATTCTATACAAGGTAAAAATCCTATTTACAAGGTAAGATATCCCTAAAATTAATGGATTCAACGTCTTTACTGATTTGAGCCGTGATTCCCGCCGAGATGTTTACATATCACGAGATTTCCAGCCCTTCAGTTACGCAAATCTGATAATTTTGCCATAAGATGTTTTACCCTGATCGGCCTCGACGATCTCGTCTCGAACGCCTTGGCTTCGAGCTTCGTCCGGTCTCGGACTTCTCTACTCGATGTCCCGGTCTCGGCCTATCGAATGGCAACTTCAATCGACGCTGGTCGTCAAATCTCAAAACCGGTACTTCCTATGCGAGCGATCGGGTTCAACCCCATACATAGATTATTAGGGCTACTATATAGACTAGAACACACATAAGGTTAGGACTAGGGACAATTCTTGAACAATGAGAAGCAAGATGCAGATATTATAAAAGAGAATGGGAAAGAATCAAACACGTAAAGAAAACATAAACAATTCATAAGCCGTTGGCTTTGGTGCCACAAATTTATTAAGTATCTTGAATCGAACAATATCCACCAAACTATGCCTACTGAGATTTCAGTACATACTCAACAGACGAGGAAGCATGAATATACATATATAAGGAATTTGCAGAATATTATATTTGGAACCCTCAGCCGATCGAAGATATGGGCAAAAAGAAAACAAATATGTAATTAATCGAATTTCTACTAGTAAGAAATTTAATATTTACACTTGAAAAGAATTTCTTTAATATATTTTATAAATTTTTATCTACTCTTTTCTTGAATAATGGAGAAGGTGAAATGTACTATTTGAGATTATTGTTGAATCATGTTAGAGGATCATATTCATTTGAAGATTTCTTCATGGTTAATGGAAGAGGGTGTGAGGCACACAAGGAAGTTGCAAAGAATGAGGGATATTAGAATGAAATAACAATATTTCTGAATGCTTACGTGAGAAAGTTCTCTTCAAGATGCCATCAGCTCTCCGAAGTTTATTTGCAACTATATTGGTGCATTGCAGTTCAAGTAACAACCAACGTTAGAAAACTATGGGATATATATTACGAAAATATGTCAGACGACTTTAGAAGGATACATGATAATTCATCGCATACTCAACTACAAAGCACACTGAAGAGTATAAATAGTTTCATAGAGAGCATGAGCAAGAGTACTAGAAAATATGATTTACCTAAATGGATATCATAATATACTTTAATGTTCACTTTGTGTAAGAAAAACAAAGGTGATAATATGGATGAATCGCTTCTGACTAAGCATCACACAATCGAATCAACTGACATGAGCTTTTAAAATATTATGGATAGACGATAGTGTTGTTGGAAAAGTGATAGTTTTTCGAGGTGATTTTCAACAAATACTTGCTATTAGTTCTAAAATTGATAAGAACAGAGACTGTAAATACTAACTTGATAAAATAATACGTATTACCTCAAATAAAAAAGAATCATCTAACAAGAAACATGAGAACAAAAACAGATTCAGCATTCAATAATTTTTTGCTTCGTGTTGTAAATAGAGAAGAATATACAATAAAAATTAATGTGATCCTTCTTCCAGAATAATTGGTGCCAAGCCTGATAGTAATAATAATAGTGAAGATCGCTTAATAAGAAAAATACTTTCATCATTAATAAAAATAGAAGTTGTGAAAAGTACATGACGCAAGAGGTATTTCAATGTCGACAACAAAAGCTCTGGATATGACAGAGCATTCAAAGTGTCTAAAGGGAACATACACAAATATAACGTCTATAAAGAAACCTTACGTTAATATGATCGTATTGCATATGTCTAAAATTATAGTTTTCCATTAATTAAACTTTTCGTTCTTTCATATAGATAATTAACTAAACAATTACATTTCATTAGTAACGTTCTTTCATATATATATGTATGTATGTATATATATATATATATATATATATATATATATATATATTATACAAAATTTAAAAATAAAAAAATAAAAATTGTAGAGGATTCTATGGTAATTTGGGGAAGAAGGTAAAAAATAACATTGAAAGAGAGTTGGCTTCATAAAATTTAATGTAAGTATATGTTAAACAATCAAAATATAAATAATTATGAGGTTATACAGGTGGAAACTATTTGTTTGGGTTGTACATTTCAGCATAGACCCCCTAAAAAAGTAAGAGAAGGAAAAACGAAAAATTCTTATAATTCAAGTTAAGGAAAAAAAATAAGTAAAAGAAGGAAAAGGGAAAATTCTTACTTCTATATATTGTTAAAAGGAGGGGGGAAAAAACCTCCACATTAAGCCAAGCACAACCTCACAATATACCACTTGACAATTTAGGACAATATTCCTATAAAATAGAAACTAGAAGTTTCAGCTTTTTAAAAACAAAAATACTAATTTTGTGTTTGGCTTATTGAAATACATGGTTTTTTTTTTTTACTCTTTAAGTCTAAAAAAATAACTTTAGATTATTATTTAAAAATCCATATTGTATATCATAAAAAGGGGAGAAATTTAAAATTTTTTATATCTATCAGTATTCTATATATTATTAAAAAAAAAAGAAGAGAAAAAAGCATCCACATTAAGCCAAGTCACATTCTCACAATAGGCCAATCGATAATTTTAAAAAACAGCTGAGTTTATTCTATGTATTATTAAAAGAAGAGGAAAAGCCATCCATATTAAGCCAAATGACATTCTCACAATACACCAATTGACAATTTTAAAAAATAATTGGTTTTACATATGGCTTATTAAGCAAAGTAATACACAAATAAAAAAAATTCTATAGATAATATAACAATATTATTAAAATGAAAGAAAAAAACCTCCATATTAAATCAAGTGCTATTCTCACAATATACCACTTGGCAATTTAAAAAAAAAAAAACTGATTTTATATGTGACTTATTAAATAAAGTAATATACTAATAAAAAATTATATTTATAATGTAATAATACTTAATATTAGATAAATGTAATTAAAAAAATATATAATAAAAAAATTACTATTTGATAACTATATGAGTCTCCTTTGACGTAATAAAATTTTTATAAGATAACATAATTTAACTTGATTAATATTTTTTAATATTGACCTGTCCGTTTAATAAAAAAAAAAAAAAAAAACGGAGCAAGGTCTTAGAAGGGCTGTTTATCTGCCGCAAGAGTTTGCTTCGACAAAGATGATTGCTATTGGCTCAATCAGATATCTCCAGCTTCTCCCTCCAACAGATCTCCCTTCTTTCAACCGTAATCCCCCTCTCCCAATTCTCAATTGCCATAGCCTAGCTCTACTTCCTGGGTTCAAGAATCCATCATTTTTCCTAGTACCTCGAATCTATCGCCAAATCATAGCTTCCTCCTCGTCGACGTCAGAATATACAGCTATAGCTAATGAGCAAACCCCAATGGAAAATATTAATTCTGTGCCGAATTCTTCCATGACTCTTCTCTTTGTCGAAATGGGCGTTGGCTATGATCAACATGGGTATCTCTCTCTCTCTCTCTCTCTCTCTCTCTCTCTCTCTCTCTGATTTTTACTCTTTTTTGTTAGTTGTAGTTCTATGCATATTTTTTTTACACAATCAGATGACCTAAAAGATATTTACATGTAAAGTTTTGAGCCAACATTTCTATTGGCAAATAGTGGATTCGTAAAAAATTATTAGACTGTCAATATATGCAACTTTAATCCTTTTCTTTTTCAGTTCTTAAGATAGTGTCCCGATATTTTTGGCGCCGACTAGTCGGACGAAGATATGCTACCTCCTTAGAATTTTTTTTAAACAGTAGTCTTTGTGTCAGCTCGCATAACTAATCCATTGAGTATCTATTACCTCTCACCCACACAACTAGTGAGTAATTCTGCCAATTAAGAGCTAGGCAGATAAAAAGGACAGCCCGGTGCACTAAGCTCCCGCTATGTGCGTGATCCGGGGAAGGGCTGGACCACGAGGGTTTATTTTACGCAGCCTTACATTGCATTTCTGCAAGAGGCTGTTTCCACAACTTGAACCCGTGACCTGCCTCCGTTCCAGTTTATGTGAACCTATTTCCTTTTTGGTCCGTTCCGAAAAGAATGAGCCCTTTCTAAATTTGGGAACAATTTCGTTTAAATTTCCAATTCTATTCTTAAAAAGAAGCTTTTATAACCACACAAATACTCTAAACTCCTTTTTGACATGTTTAGGACCACAAATTCCAAAAGTTTCATTTTTTCTTAAACTTCGTGCCCAGTCAAACTGGTTCGCATAAATTGGAACGGAGGGAGTACTTGATATGGCTTCTGCTGGAATCTGAACTCAAATAACTAAATAGCGCCCATGCCCAGTCCCATTAGCTTCTCTTTCAGCTTCTTAATTGCGTGGGGGCCTTTGGAGAATCAAGTAATCCATTTCTATCTCTTTCCTCAAGGATTAAGGTTCCTGCCCTTCTAGTGTCACAAGCTTTTTCCCTTCGATTTCTCTTTTTAAGGATTGGAATGGAAACTTTTGGTAATGGTCTAACTAGCTCCACCTCTTTGATGGGCAATTGACTTCCTCCCTGCGCTCAACTGCTGGTATATCGATCATAAAATAGCAGCTGCAAGTGCCATCGGTGGTTCTTCCTTCCTATCCCATCTATCTACTTAGAGTTGCTTTATTTGCCCCCATCTTTAATAGGACTGGACTAATCTGAACCTTGATTCTGAGGTTGTTATTTCAGCTATTCGACCTCTAGGTCACCCCTTGGGAGAATGTGCCTTGATGTTTGTTTTATATTGTTTTTTTGAAATTGGTGTGGGAGAAAACAGCAAGGAGAAATCTTTTTAATTGAATCTAACTGAGTGAATGAACAGGCAAGACGTTACCTCTGCAGCAATGCGGGCTTGTAAGGATGCAATTTCTTCCAATTCAATACCGGCTTTCAGAAGAGGTAACAACTTCTTTTCTCTGGCTTGTTTTTGCTAATGATGCTTCATTTGCAAATTAATATACATAGGCTGGTAGGATAATTAGTGAACATTTGTGGAATTATAACGGAATCTTGTAAATTGTTTCATTGATGCTCACCAAATTACAGAAGATGTTTGTTTATACATTATATGTTAATATTATGTTGTAGCATGAATCGTGTGTTGAATTGAGAAAAAGTACCTTGAAGTTTAAAGAGCTGTCTTTAGTTTAGCAACGTGTAGCCGTAGGGATTTGTGAAATGACTTGTATGTATAGGTGGTCAATAGAATGTTTAGTTTTCTCTTAAAACAGTTAGCTCAATGTTTCCTCTAGATAGTAATGCTCCGTTTAGTGCTTTTTGTCACTTCCTCTAATAATTTTTAAATGGAAGAAAGGTCTACAAGTAACAGTTTCTTGATGGAGCGGACGGGTAAAGTGGAGAGAGAGACTCTGCTACACCATTCCAGTACAGCATTTGCATTGGTGGCTGTTAATTTTGGACGCCACTCCACAGTTTTTGTGGGAACATCTGTGATGATGTCAACAGGATGGAGGATCACATGGTGATGCGATGAACAATTTGAAGCTCCCCATTTTGAAGTTCTTGAGTTTACTTTTGATCATGCACCTGTATAGCCTCTGCAATTTTCTGATTGACATTTTTCTTAGCTACGGAAGCCCTTCTTTTTTCTTCACTTTTGTGGACAGTATATTAGTCATTAGTCAAACTGATGGAAGAAGCTGATACATCATATAGACAATAAAGAAATAGTCAAATTGGAATGGTTTTAGGTGGAAATTTAATTGAACCTTTCTGTCAAATTTTTTTTTTTTGATAAACTTGCTAAAGACCAGAATTCAAAAGCTCAGAGCACAATCTTTGTGATTCCCTTAAACTCTGCTATGACATTTTGCATGTACAATGACATGACTATTTAGGTGGAATTTGATTGTTCCTATCCAGGTAAAATTAAATAGTTTATTCGATTATAATATATCAGAGAACATGAAGTCATCACAAGGAGAATGTTAATTAGAGAGGAAACAACAAAAAAGGAAAGTTTTGTTCATGTGGGGATGATTTAAGGAAATAGGAGGTGACCACTTAGTTGAAAAAGACCAACTCTATTAGGTACAAGCATCCCAACCAAATAAGATTCGAACCCAGGTGATTCACTTACCAAACATACAAGAACCTTGCATCTGTAGCATTACATAGTTTATAAATTGTAAATATTAGGCTTGTTAGGTAACTTTTGTCAGACCAACCTGTCCCTTGTACTTTTAACATGTGACTTTCTGTTGTTTTAATTCCTGATTATTCAATGTACATACTATAGACCAATAGTTTTAAGTCAAGGTTATATCTATTCATCATATTGACAATTCCTTCTTTCAGAATTAAAATTATTAGGCAGTCATCATAAATATCTCTAACAGGGTGTATGTCACTTCGGGATATAGTATAAAAACGTTTTGAAGTTGAATATGTAATGTGCTCACAGGATGGAAGTTGAGAAGCAGAAAAAACAATTTAGCACCTTTGGAGGCCTCCACTATTTGGAAAGAAAGAAATAAT
This sequence comes from Nicotiana obtusifolia, assembly GCA_002018475.1. Taxonomy (NCBI): domain Eukaryota; kingdom Viridiplantae; phylum Streptophyta; class Magnoliopsida; order Solanales; family Solanaceae; genus Nicotiana; species Nicotiana obtusifolia. The sequence continues at coordinate 179,981 of MCJB01034332.1, read as the reverse complement.
TTTGATGATGAGGGGGACATTCATTTTTTTTTTTTGGGGGGGGGGGGGGGTTGTAAATTTTTGGAGTAGCTAAGAGATATCAATTAGCATAGAACATTGGGTTTTAAACAATAAACTTGAAAAGAATGAATGTTTCCAACGAGGAGTTGTTCATAAACTCTCTGCTTCACAGTGGTCTGCTTGAAACTATCTCTAGTTTGCCAAGTCTCCTTCCTTCCCTTAGTGAACTATCTGGTTGGTTCAATGCGGCCCTCGTCTATTGATTGATAGGCACAGTATATTATAGGATATACATTTTAAGGTAGTTTCAGATTGTAAGCATGCTTTACTTTTTCCCTTTATAACAATTTATGTGGTCAATCCAGGATCTATACCCGGTGTATCATTTGAGCAGATGAAATTGCAGATCAAACTGGGAGTTCCTCGGCCTCTCCAACAGTCTTTAGATCTTGAGAAGGTCAAGTCAGTCTTTCCTTAGTAAGTACAAGATACAAGAATGCTTGGTTTGTAGTAATAGCTTCTCCATTGATCCTTTCAAGAATATTGCTTTGGAAATTTAAACAATAAAAATTTAAGTAGTAATAAAGAAAGTGACTGGATTTTTTATTTCCCTAGAACTAGTGAAGGCAGGAAAAGTAATGAAAGACTGTTTTACGAGTGACTGTCTATTTCTAATTTCACATTTTTATGGGTTGGTAACTTTAGACGAGCAAATCTGGAACTTATCACTTGTATTTTTGTTCTTTTCTTTCTGATTTTTTCTAAAACTTCCTTTTTGTGGTTTATAGTGGAAGAATCTTGATTATTGAGGTCGTAGATGGTGGACTGATATGCTCCAGCGGTGTCCAAGTGGAAGACATGGGAGATACAAATGATGATTGTTACATAGTGAATGCTGCTATTTATGTTGGTTACTGACCTTTTTCCTATAATCTTCAAGGTCAGTTCTCTTTTACCTTACGGCAAGAAAGAGAGTGACATTAAGTGCTTCCTATTTCCAGAATGTTTGATCGTTCTTCAAAGATACGAGTTTAGATATAGTGTGAATTCTTTTCAAAAGCTTTTAGTGATGATCATTTCTTCCAAAAAAAAGTTTATAGTGAGGATCGAGTTGACTATATTACTATCATATAACCATAAACTGTGGAGTGAAAATCTGAATTCTGTATCTTAGTTGCCAGCGTAGTTTCATTCAGAATGCAGTTTCTAATTATGTACTCCCTGATTTGGTACTCTTTTTTCTGTTTTATCTTGAGCTGGTCCTCGTGAATGTGAATTATCTCTTCTGTTTGATAACAGTTTTTTGCAGTTGATAGTTTGTATGGACTACTATCCATCTTGGTGTTATTCTTTAGTCTATTATGAAGCTTGCTAATCATTTCGGCTGAAGTAGTCACTTCATAGGACTCATTCTATCTCTATACCTCTCTGTAATTGATTTCTCTGTCCTCGGATGGGGAAATCATAATTGTGAGCAGTGTCAACTTTGTTTTTGGCCTTTTGGTTATGTACTCCAAGATTGACTTGATACAATTCTTCAATACCGTTTCAGTTTTTGGTCTTGCAAAATACATAAATTACCCCCTGAATTATGAACAAAATCCCTATCACACACTTTATGACCATGAAAATCATCTTACACACTCAACCTTTTCAGAGAGTGTCTAATACACACCTCCTTGTCTACGTGGCTAGCGCGCGTTTTACAAACAAAATGAGGCATCTGAATAGTAAAAAATCGTATATCTGATATTTTATTTAAACGGTTCAGATTTAGTAAAATTTATCCAACGATTACAATTAATTTACTTTTTTTCCTTTTCTTAGTTTCTTCTTTTTATATTTTTCTAAACTAACCCACCACCCCAGACCCACCTAGACCTCTCCACCACCCACCATTGTTGCTCCACAACTTCTCCACCATCCTAAAATCAACCAACACTCACCTGTTGAAAATTCACTATACCTTCTCCATTGAAGCACCTTTTTCTCTCCTCTTCCTTTTTTCCCTTTCACCTGTTGGGGGGCAGCCATGAAGGAGCCCTTAACTTCGTATTGTTTGTCGCGTATTTTTTTGCTATGAAGTAGTATATGACCCACTTACCAGTATATAGCATTGCAGAGGGTTGTAGGTTTGCTTAAGAAGGCCTGATATTCTCCTTATTGTTTTTGGCGGTTATAGAGTTTTTGCAAAAGATTCCAATATTTAATGATGGTATTGTAATTTTGTAACTCGAAAATATTTGGAAATCAAAAGCTAGGAGCAATTGATTGGGGCTTTTAGTTTTTTGTTTGAATTAGACTACAAAGGTCTGGTTTTTTGGGGTTGTCGGGGAGAGGAGATGATTCGCCGGCAAAGAGAAAGAGATGCAACGCAGAAGATGGTAAAGGGTATAATTGTAATGTTACGTATTTTTATTTTTTAAAAGAATAATGACAAGTGTCACGATCTTATTGGTGCGTGACTTTACACATGTTTTGAAAAATTGGTCAAGAAAAAAAAGGTGTGTATTAGACACTCTAAAAAGGTTGGCGTGTAAGATGATTTTCGTGGTCAGAAAGTGTGTAACAGGAATGGGAGTAACTTATGTATTTTGCCTTTTGGGATTGACACTCTTTTTACATTATATGTTGTTGCAAAGGTGAGGAACAGTCACACTAGATAAGGTTTCCCTCGAACTTTATCTGAAAAATCAAACTCTCTGTCCAACTTTAAACTATAGGCATCCTCACCACCTTGTCTCAATGACCTTTACTTTCATAAATGCAAAGCCTATTTTACGCTCTATAGATTATTTACTTGTTCTTTGCAAATTTTTCAATATCATGATTTTTTCCTGTCCTTGTTTAATCCATGCTAGTTGAGTCACTTATATAGATAGTCAAATGTTATTTAAGGAGTAATAGGCAAATAAATACTTGATGTACTCTTTCATTATAAAATTTTAGATTTTTAACTTTGCGGCAGACATGACCATATGTGAAATACCTCGTTAACATACTGCCGCAGATATTTCAGAAGTCCTCAGGCCCTCCAATCTGAATGATCATTACACCTCCAAACTATTGCATGTCCCCGAATTCAGTAATCTTACAATTGATTCATGTTCCTAACAAATATACAGACCAATGCCTACATAAAGCAACAAACCATAGGCATGAAAGAAGAAAAATCTTGTCTTTATCCTCGCAGAATGATTTTACAATTTTGTCCTGTTCCTAGCAGTTTTGATGATAATGTTAGGATTCGGATGAGAATGGCAAAATCATTTTGAACGTCTCAAATGTCTGAGATTTGATGTTTAGGGTTCCTTCAGACTTTGGAGGATGTATTGCAACTATAGACAAGCTTATGATCAGAATAAAAACTTCTAGCGATTTCTTCTTTTCTTATAAAAAAAAAGTTAATATTGTAAATGGAAGAGAGAGAGAGAGAGTCCGAGCGTGTGAATTGTCGGTGGCGTTTTGGGCAAACTGCATTCTCTATGTTATTGAATCAATTTTTTCCTGCGGGCAACTTCATGCTTGCATTTTCTTCTCTAACTCCGTCATGCATTATTTTTGGGTTTTCAAGGATGTTAGTAATTATATCTTATGTTTGTTTCTATTATAGCATGTGGCAAAGGTTCAATCATTAGAAGAAAATGAAATAAATTCTAACAACTCCTTCAAACCCAAACAATTTTCATAATCACGATATTGTAAGCTTGGGCCCTTTCAAAATCAATTGAGTAGTATGTTATTACCTAATAAGTTCTGTCGTATTTGATAATTTGAACCACCTGTAGAAAGTTCTACAAGACCAACCACCCTCAGATGCTGTTTAACGCTTGACCATGCTGATAGCTACTAAAAGTTTCGGCTTGAGGAAATATAGACTACTATCACGTCCTTAGTAGTTAACTAAGTACACGTGCAGCACTTGACAACTTGCTCACGATCTTGCACAACTTGCTCACGTTCTTGCTATGCCAAGTCGGCCTTACTACACTCAAGATCGCTAAGAGAATGGTAGAAAGAACACAAGAGAATTATTAAAGGAAGCTTTGTGTTAGAGAGAACTTGAATTGTTTGCTTGATGAATTACAAATGGATGGCCCCCTTTATATACTAGTCTCCTAGGGGCTAGAGTGTAAATATTAATTGTTACACAAGTCCTTAATATTTACAAGATAAGGGTTTTCTCTAGAATTCTCTACAAGCCTAGAAGATTCCAAGGAATTTCCTAGCAAATCCATAGGGATCTAGGGTCTTCCAAAGGAAATGTCCATACTTTTCTAGAATTTTTCTCACAAATGCTAGCCTTCCTCCTATGTAAGCTTTCGCATGGCTTTAATATATGCCAAATGGCACCTATGTGGCATGATGACATGGCGGGTCATCACACTCTCCCCCACCTAATATTGCGACGACCGCGGTGCAATGCTGCTGTATAAACTCTCGGATGTTATCTTTGAATTGCCATAAGTCTTCATATCGTTCCCATGTGGCCTCCTCCGGTGATTGCCCCTTCCAATGGACGAGGAACATAGCGGTGGCTTTTTGTCCTTGTTTTTGCCTGGCCTAATAATCCATGATAGCCTCAATTTCCCTATCATGTGAGGAGGTGATAGTCATAGGCGCTCGACTTGATTGGTCCCTACTCGGGTCATCCTTATCTTCATGATATGACTTAAGCATGCTGGCATGAAAGACGGGGTAGATCTTAAGATACGATGGCATGTCAAGCTTGTATAAGATATTGCTACCTTAGCGACGATCTTAAATGGCCCCTCATACTTGCGAATCAGATTCTGATGCATGCCCGTTAGTGCCTTGAACTGTCTTGGGCTAAACTTTGCCATGACCATGTCCCCAACTCTATAGTCCATGGGACGTCGCTTACGGTCGGCAAATTTCTTCATCTTCTTAGCTACCCTATCCAAGTAGGACTTAGCAGTGTCAAGTTGCTCCTCCCATCCTTTGGCCATATGATAAGCCCCCAAACTCTTTCCCTCGAACGCGGCTGATAATGAATGTGGAGTTTGTGGTTGTTGGCCTGTGGCTAGCTCAAATGTTGTTCGCCTCGTGGACTCACCTCCGCTGCAAGTTATAAGAGAATTGGGCGATGTCTAGGAGCCTTGCCTAATCTTTCTAATGCGCGCTTACATAATGCCTCAAGTAGCATTCTAGTAAGGCATTGACTCGTTCCGTTTGTCCATCCGTCTGTGGGTGGAAACAAGTGGAAAAGTGCAGTTCCGTGCCAAGTATGTCGAATAACTCGCTCCAAAAGTTTCTAGTAAAACGGGGGTCTCGATCACTGATAATATGCCTTGGTAAGCCCCAATACTTCACCACGTTCTTAAAGAATAGTTTGGCGGCTTCCTTGGCAGTGCAACCTGGGGAGGCGGGCATGAAGGTGGCATATTTGGAAAATCTATCCACCACCACCATAATAGTACCATAACCGCTGGACTTCGGTAGGCAAGTGATAAAGTCCATAGTCACGCTCTCCTATGGACGTTCTGCAACTGGTAGTGGTTCCAAAAATCCTCCGGGTTTTTGTTGCTCAACCTTGTCCTGTTGACAGACAAGACAAGTTTGCACATAACACTATGTCATCTCGCATGCGTGGCCAATAGTAGACTTGACTCAACTAAGGCCCTAGTGCGACGTTGGCCTGGATGACCAGCCCACATTGTGTCATGACTCTCCCTTATGATCCGCCGTCTAATGTCTCCAAACTTAGGCACGTAGACCCGCCGACCTGTGGTAAGCAGTAGGCCGTCTTCGACCCAAAAACGTCTCGTATTTCCCTGGTTGGCTAACTCGATAAGTTGTTTGGCTACTGGATCATGCTGCATTCCTTCTTTTATAGCCTCACGAATGTCCCACCTTGTTGAAGTGATTGCAGCAAATTCGGCTTTCCGGCTTAAGGCATCGGCTACAACGTTACCTTTGCCCGGCTTATACTCCAACACGTAATTAAATTCGGCTAAGAAATCCTGCCACCTAGCTTGTTTTGGTGTGAGCTTCTTCTGCGTCTGAAAGTAGCTAGTAGCTACATTGTCGGTCTTGACCACGAACCTCGACCCGAGCAAATAATGTCGCCATGTACGAAGGCAATGCACAATGGCAGTCATCTCCTTCTCTTGCATCGTGTAACGTCCCTCCGTTTCATTTAACTTGCGGCTCTCAAATGCTATGGCATGCTTATCCTGCATCAAGACACCCCCAATGGCAAAATCTGAGGCATCTGTACGCACCTCAAATGTCTTGGAAAAGTCAGGTGATGCTTCCAAGACTGGCTCTTCTGTTACAGCTGTCTTAAGGCCTTCAAACGCCTTTTGACAATGCTCCGTCTAGACCCATGGCTTGTTCTTCTTTAGCAACTCCGTCAATGGTGCGGCTTTTGCTGAGTAGCCACCGATGAACCGACGATAGTAGTTAACAAGGCCAAGGAAGGATCTCAACTCAATTACCTTTATAGGTGCCTCCCACTCCTGGATAGCACGTACCTTAGCCTCGTCCATGCATAGCTCGCCATTGCTAATAACATGGCCTAAGAAGAGCACCTTTGATTGTGCAAACTCGTATTTCTCCGGCGTGATGTATAGCTCGTTCTCCCGCAAGACTTGGAAAACCTTTCTTAAGTGCTCCATGTGCTCCTCCAAGGTGTTGCTGTAGATGACTATGTCATCTAGGTAGACTACCACGAACTGATCAAGGTAGGGATGGAAAATCTTGTTCATAAGAGTGCAAAATGCGGCCGGTGCATTGGTTAAGCCGAAAGGCATCACCAACCACTCAAAAGCTCCATATCTCGTCACACATGCTGTCTTCGGCTCATCTCCTTCTGCAATGCGAACCTGGTAGTAGCCCTTGCGAAGATCCACCTTGGTAAAGTACTTGGCTTGCCCAAGTCTATCGAACAAGTCAGCAATGAGCGGGATCGGGTACTTATTCTTCACTGTGACCTTATTAAGTGCTCGGTAGTCTATGCACAAGCACATCGATCCATCCTTTTTCTTTTGGAACAATACTGGTGCCCCGAAAGGTGCCTTTGATGGGCAAATGTGACCAGCATCTAGCAACTCTTTCAATTGTTTCCTGAGCTCCTCTAGCTCGGGCGGTGCCATACGATATGGGGCAAATGCGGGTGGCTTAGCCCCTGGCTCCAACTCAATCTTGTGATCCACCTCTCGCCTAGGAGGCAAGTTCTTGGGCAACTCCTCGGACATGACATCTTTGTTTTCCTCAAGCAACTTCTCTATGCAAGGCGGCAATATCTCTTGAAAACTCTTGTCTTCCTCCAGACTTGCAATGGTTGCCACAAACGTCGGCTCCCCTTTCTTGATCCCCTTGACAACCTGCATGGCTGAAAGTTGCGCTTGGATCTGTCCGTGTGGCATAGTCATTGTAGGTACCATACAAGATCCTTCTCGCTCCATAACCAAGAGATGTTGGAGGTAGGGATCGATCAAAGTATGACAATGTCTGAAGAACTCTTGCCCCAATATGATGTCAAAGATATCCATAGCGGTTACGGTGAAGTTTGTCATACCTTTCCAAGTTCCCAATTTGACACCAAGTCCATTAGCTACCCCACGAGCATTCTGTACCTCGGCATTTACGGTCTTGACGCGAGAGTTGGTTGGAGCAAGCTTCAATTCTAGTCTCTTCGCAGCAGCCTCAGTCACGAAATTATGAGTTGCTCCAGTATCCACCATTGCACGAGCAGGCTTGTTGTTGATGGTGAGATCCACGTACTGATTGCCATTCTCGGTAGGTTGGATAGATTGCTTCGTGACAGCACCGCATAATCCGATCATACCCAACTGTGCGGTTCCCGAACTTTCTCCCTGCGGCTGCTCCTTCAGTTCACGGACCATGGGACTGAGGCTCTTTAGGTCGGGACAATTCCTGAAGCTGTGCGGCCCTCCACATATGTAACATCCCTTCTTCTCGGCCTACGCCTTCTCGGCGTAGCCCTGACGGCCATTCGACTTTCTGGAATCTTGAGTCTTGTAGTATTGTTGTTGTATCTCCTTGCCTTTGCCACGGTCTCCCCCACCTTTGACATTGTTAAACTTTGATTCTTTGCCTTTGCCTTTGTCGTGCTTGTCATGCCTGAAATCCATCAATGATTCGAGCTCCACTATGGCTTGGTCTATATCTGTGACTTGCAGGCGTTGCAACTCCTGCTTAGCCCAATAATGTAACCCGTCCATGAAGTGGAACAACAAGTCATCATTGGTCAGGCTGGGGATTTGAAGCATAAGGGTAGTGAACTCCTTGACATAGACACGTATGCTCCCTGTTTGCTTCAACTCCCTAAGCTTGCGCCTTGCCTCGTACAAGACATTGTTTGGAAAGAACTGTCGCTTAAACTCGGCTTTGAATTGATCCCACGTGCTAATAGTACATAGACCTTTATCCACGTCGGCCATCTTCCTTCTCCACCATAGCATGGCAGTCTCTGAGAGGTACAATACTGCAGTGTTGATCATGGCCTCGTCGTCCCTCACTTTGCCATGCCTGAAGTAGTTCTCCAAGTGCCAAATGAAGTTTTCCACTTCTTGTGCATCACGAACACCTTTGAACACCGGGAGTTTGGGGGCCTCGATCTTGGCCTCCCTCGTCATCACAACATTGCTGGCTGCCTCCGTCACACCAGCACTAACATGCTCCTCTAGTAATTCTATCTTTGCCTTCACAGCATCGATAGTACTCAAAGCCTCCATGAGTCTGCACTCTAAGGCAGTGATGGTTTGCCTTAGTTCCATCTAGTCTATGTACGTCCCTCCAAGTCATTTTGGATACTCTCAATCTCTTCAAGAGTGTGCCCCTCAAGAACGCTAAGGGTGCCTTCCACCTTTCCCAAGCGTTGGCCAAAGATCTCCACGGCGTCCATCCCCGCTTTCATCTTCATCACCCACTCTTTACCGAGCGAGACGCCCTCAGGCAGGGCCTCCACTTCATCCTCGCTCGCCTCAGTGGCAGATGGTTCTTGGGATGTAAGTCCTTTGTTTGACACAACCTCGGGTGGCACCTCCTGGCTCTTGTTGGTGGCATTCCTCTTTTTGTTACGGCCATTCTTGCCAGTAGCATCTTGCATGACGTTGGCTTGGGTATTGGCAGCGTTAATTTCTCTGTCGTTCGCCATTCCCTTAGTTGCAACCTTTGCTCTGATACCACGTTGTCACGTCCTTAATCGTTAACTAAGTACACGTGCGGCACTTGATTACTTGCTCACGATCTTGCTATGCCAAGTCAGCCTTACTACACTCAAGATCGCTAAGAGAATGGTACAAAGAACACAAGAAAATTACTAAAGAAAGCTTTGTATTAAAGAGAACTTAAATTGTTTGTTTGGTGAATTACAAATGGATGGCCCCCTTTATATACTAGTCTCCTAGGGGCTGAAGTGTAAATATTAATTGTTACACAAGTCCTTAATATTTACAAGATAAGGGCTTTCTCTAGAATTCTCTATAAGCCTAGAAGATTCCAAGGACTTTCCTAGCAAATTCATAGGGATCTAGCGTCTTCCAAAGGAAATGTCCATACTTTTCTAGAATCTTCTCACAAATGCTAGCCTTCCTCCTAAGTAAGCTTCCACATGGCTTTAATATATGCCAAATGGCACCTATGTGGCATGATGACATGGCGGGTCATCACACTACGCTGTATTAACTACTAAGCGCAAACAGAGACTGTTGTGTGAGTCAAGTGCATTTATTCATTTTCAAAGACTAAAATTAAGAATCACGAAGTGGTTCCAATCCTATTTGCATCTGTCAACCAAAAAGTCTAGTCATCATAAATTGACTCCAGTTTGCCCCATGCAAAGCATCAAGAAGTGGTTCCAATCCTATTTGCATCTGTCAACCTAAAAGTCTAGTCATCATAAATTGACTCCAGTTTGCCCCTATAAGCCACGTAAAGCATGCCGATCTGATTTTGAGAGTGTTCGTTCGAACTTAATGAATCGTGACCTGTCTCCCTCGGATGTTTTTTTGGGGAATTACTTCGTATAGAGCAGCGTCTTTTCACATCAGGCAAGAAAGTGTTCATACTATTGCATTTGCTGCTCAAGGCAAAAGAAAGTGCAGGGATATGAGCACAATGCAATGCTACAGTTGCAAAGAATATGGTCATATTGCTAGCAATTGTAGTAAGAAGTTCTGCAATTATTGTAAGCAGCACGGGCATATTATCAAAGAGTGTCCCACACGTCCTCAAAACCGTAGAATCAATGCTTTTCAAGCTGGGATAAATGGTTCGACTGATGATAACTCATCTTCAACTGGAACTAGCAACCAATTTGCTACTCCAACAGTTGGACAAGTTCTTACTCTTGAAATGGTACAACAAATGATTGTGTCAGCCTTTTCAGCTTTGGGGCTACAAGGTAACTATATTGCATCTAACTTTTGGTTTGTTGATCCTGACGCTTCCAATCATATGACAAACTCAACTAGTATGCTAAAAAATGTACGTGACTATCATGGTCCATCACAAATTCAGATTGCGAATGGTAGTAATTTACCCATTACTAAGGTTGGGGATATCACTCAAACTTTTAAAAATGTTTTTGTATCACCAAAGCTCTTAACTAGTCTTATTTCAGTTGGCCAATTAGTAGATAATAATTGTGATGTGAATTTTTCTCTTAATGGTTGTCTTGTGCAGGATTAGGTGTCAGGGACGATAATCGCGAAGGGGCCTAAAGTTGGAAGATTGTTTCCTATACATTTTTCCCTTCCTCGTGATCGGTCTTTTGCTTGTACTTCTACAGCTAGTAAAATGGAGGTTTGGCATAAGCGTCTAGGACATCCAAATTCTATAATGTTGTCTCATTTATCACATTCTGGTTTATTGGGAAATAAAAATCAATTTTTAGCTGCTTCATTTGATTGTTCTACTTGTAAATTAGGCAAAAGTAAAACTCTTCCTTTTCCTAATTTTGGTAGTCATGCTAAAAAGTGTTTTGATGTCATTCACAGTGATGTTTGGGACATTTCACCAATTATTTCTATGCTCATTTCAAGTACTTGTGACATTCATAGATGATTATAGTCGGTTTACATAGGATGTATTTTTTTCGTTCCAAATCTGAGGTATTTTCTATATTCAAGACATTTTTAGCTTACATTGAGACTCAATTTTCTACATGCATCAAAATATTAAGGTCTGATCCTGATGGAGAATATATGTCTCATGAATTCAATAATTTCTTGCTTGAGAAAGGAATCGTCTCACAACGCTCTTGTCTATATACACCACAACTAAATGGGGTTGCTGAGCATAAAAATTGTCATCTTTTAGATATAACTTGTACTTTATTGATTGAGTCCTCTGTCCCATCTAAATACTAGGTGGAAGCTTTGTCTACTGCTGTCTATTTAATTAATAGACTGCCATCTAAAGTGCTAAATCTTGAGTCTCCATATTATCGTTTTTATCACCATAATCCTAGCTATCATAATTTTCATACATTTGGTTGTGTTTGTTTTGTGCATATGCCTCCTTTCCAACGCAATAAACTTTCTGCTCAGTCTACTAAATATGCTTTTATGGGTTATAGTACTTCGCAGAAAGGGTTTATTTGCTACGATCCAAGTTCCAACAAATTTCGTATTTCTAGAAATGTCGTTTTCTTTGAGAACCAGTATTTCTTTCCTACTCATGTTGAGTCATCTTCTGTTTATCTTCTTCCAACTTTTGAGGATTTGTCATCTTCTTTTAAGCGGTTCAAACCCAGATTTGTGTATGAACGACGTCGCCCAACTTTACCCCATTGCGAAACTGATCTGCCACCTGAGACTGCTCCACAACCAGAATATGAGATATCTTCAAGGCTTGCTCCTCTTGAGCCTACTCGGTGATCTACTAGAGAACGAAGTACTCCTAATTGGTATGGTTTTTCCTCTACTTTATCCTCTAATTCTGTTCCAATTTGTTACTCACAAGCTTCCAAGCATGAATGTTGGCAGAAAACAACGGAGAAAGAACTTTTGGCTCTTAAAGAAAATAACATATGGGACATTGTTTTATGTCCTTCAAATGTCTGTCCAATTGGATGTAAATGGGTTTATTCAATTAAACTTCATTCTGATGGAACTCTTGATCAGTACAAAGCTCGCTTGGTTCTTGGTAACAAACATGAGTATGGTATGGATTATGAGGAGACTTTTGCACCAGTAGCAAAAATGATTATGGTGCGAACTATTATTGCCATTGCTGCCTCACAGAATTGGCCTATTCATCAAATGGATGTAAACAATGCTTTTCTCTGTGGTGATCTGAAAGAAGATATTTATATGAAACCTCCACCTGGTTTGTTTTCATCACCTATATCAAATGTTTGCAAGTTGAAGCGATCTTTGTATGGATTAAAACAAGCTCCTAGAGCGTGGTTTGACAAGTTTCGATCTACTTTGCTTCACTTCTCTTTTGAACAAAGTAAATATGACTCATCTTTGATTCTTCAGAAAACATCTACAAGTTGTGTTCTTCTTCTGTTATATGTGGATGACATCATTATCACAGGAACTGATTCTTTATTAATCACTAGCCTCCAACAGCAGCTTAAGGATTCTTTTCACATGAAAAATCTTAGTACTCTAACATATTTCTTGGGGTTGGAAGTTCATTATAATTCTTTAGGTGTGTTCTTAAACTAGCAATATACTTAGGATTTGATTGATTTGGCTGGTCTTCAAGAATCTTCCTCTATTGATACTCTATTGGAATTGAATGTAAAGTACCGTCGTGATGAAGGGGATCTTCTTCCTGATCCAACTTTGTTTCGACAATTAGTTGGGAGCCTAAATTATCTTACTATTACTCGGCATGATATCTCTTTTGTAGTTCAACAAGTCAGTCAATTTATGCAGACTCCCCGTCATCTACATTTGGTGGCAGTTCGTCGCATCATTCGATATCTCATAGGAACATCAACTCGTGGATTATTCTTTCCTAGTGGTTCTCCTATTAAGCTTAATGCATTTAGTGATTCTGATTAGGCTGGATATCCCGATGCTTGCCGCTCCGTCACGGAATGGTGCATGTTTCTCGGAGATTCTTTGATATCTTGGAAGAGCAAGAAGCAAGATCGTGTTTCAAAATCTTCAATGGACTCTGAATATCGAGCAATGTCGACTGCTTGCTCCTAGATTATTTGGCTTCGTGGTTTACTTGTAGAAATTGGATTTCCTCAATCTAGTCTTACTCCTCTCCATGCTGATAACACAAGTCCCATTCAGATTGCAACTAATCCTGTTTATCACGAAAGGATCAAGCATATTGAAGTGGACTGTCATTCAATCAGAGAAGCTGTAGATAGAACAATTATTACTCTTCCACATGTATCCAGTGATCTTCAAATAGCTGATGTGTTTACAAATCAATGGCACAACAGCATCATCGGTTTCTAGTAGGCAAATTAATGCTTTTCGATCCACCAGCATCAATTTGAGGGGGATATTAGCATAATGGACTGACTGTAGAATATCTACATTAATATATTCTTGATATGGTGAATATATGAGATATTATTAGGGATATTCTACATTAAGTGTAGAATATTGTGTAGCATTAGTTGTAGAATATATGAAGAATATTTTGTAAGATTTACATTTAGTATAGGATATTTTACTTCCTTTCATCTCTTATTTCTCTTGTGTATAAATACCAATGTATCTGATGTATTTGAATCAAGTAATTAAGATAGTCATTCTTCAGTTTCTCTCATGCTTTCCCTGATCTTGACATTGGGAAGGTTCAAATTTTGCTGGTGTTGCATACCATCGCAACTGCTCGCAACTGTGAAGGTCCACATTTGTGGGGTTCTGATCGCTTTTGCGAGCGATGACTGAGAAGGACAACTTCACATTGCAAAGCTGGTGTCGCAATTACAACATCCACAATTGCGAAGGAGAGTCTGCATTTGCCACAGTTGGTCGCATTTGCAAGTGTTTGATTTGCGAGATTCCTGGTCGCAATTGCGATGACTGAAGTTGAGGGATCTAATTCGCTTTTGTTGAGCCTTTTTCTCGCATTTGCGAGGTTCGCGATTGCGATCCCCTTGTCGCATTTGCGAGGCTCATAATTGATTCGGGACTTAGACTTATTTTCTCATATTTTGAACCCTAAACTTGGAGAAGGACAATTTTTGAAGAGGATTTTCACACAAAATTTTGGGGTAGGTGATTTCTATACATTTCTATTATTATTTCAAGAATCTACATGGATTATTAACACCCAAAATATGAAATTTTGAGAGAAAATTCGGGAATTTTTCCTACAACTTAAGAAATAAAAATTGGGGTTTTGAGCTATGATTTGAACTTGGTTTTAGAATCTAAGCATATATTTGGACTCGTTGGGTTATGGGCAGTCAGGATCTATCCCTTGACTCAAATTTTAACTCTGTGAGTCCGGGGTTGACTTTTGTTGACTTTTTGGGAATTAATAAAGATCGAAAAGATTTATTGTTTGGAATCAATTCATATGGCTCTGTTTGACGTTATTGAGTTTTTTTTTTCTAGACTCGACCCGTTCGGAGGCCGATTTGAGAGGCAAGAGATTTTTTTAGTGTTGATTCTCGTTGCTATGGTATTTGTTATATGTTGTGTGTGACACAAGGTGATGAGCGTATATTCGTACACCGTGGTTATTCATGATCCGGGTAGACTTTAGGCTATTATGTGCCATGTTTTGCTAACATGCCTCTTTATTATAGTGTTTTCTCTACTTGTATGACCACATGAGCGATTATTCATGCTAGGAATCATATCTAGGCTATGTGCTTATCTGTTTGAGATATGATAGGGCTATTTTGATACGTTGAGTTGTTTGCCTTAATTGTAGTCATATTCTCAATTATGATATTATATCCGCGTATTATATCTCTGTCTCTATGCACTCTTTATATATTATCTCACATGTTGTTAGTGTCCTTATATATGTGACACGGGTTGAGCTGAGTACTGTGAGATGTGAGCATTTTGATACTTGAGCGGTTTGATGACTAATCTTGGGCCATAGAGCTGAATTGATATTGATAGTGAGGTGATGCATGCACCAGGCCCATATTGAGCTGAATGGTATTGATAGTGAGGTGACGCGTGCGCCAGGCCTCATTTGGGCTAAGAGTTATCGATTGTTGACTTAGATCTAATCGGCTCTTGAGTTAGGATCCACTCCTCCGGAGTCAGGTATTAACCTGTGGGTGCAAGGACACGAGCTATGCTTGGTAAGGGACAAGGCACCCGTACAATGCTGAGTTTGTGTGTGTGATGTTGGAGGGATACTTGTGCCAAGGCACTATACATGTGCTAAAATTTTGGTATACTTGATGTTTAAACTGCAATATCATTGATTTTGCCATGTAAACTTGTCGTTCAAGCATAGGGTCGTATCTTTCTCGTGCTAATTGGTAATTTATATATCTCTATCTGATATTTAATCGTAGTTTTAATTGGTAAACTATGTTTAGGTTATTTCTGTGGAAAAATGTTATGCCTTGACTGATATAGTTGAGAAGCATGATTATTTATCTCTTTTTTTGTGATAAAGTTGAACCTGATATTACTTGAGCTTCCTTTGAAAATAAATTTTTGACCTTGCAAAGCTCGTTACTGCTTTCACCCTGCGGCTACGTTTGTCACTTATTGAATACATTGGGTTGGTTGCACTAATACTACACTTTACACTTCATGTGCAGATGCAGGTGCTTCCGAGGGAGGTGATTGCTAGAGATGCATCTGTATCTGTTGGAGATTTCGAGGCATCTGTTGTTCCAGTTGCAGACCTTGAAGTCCCTTTCTTCTTAGTTCATGCTACTACTATTTAATCATTCAGACAGTACTGCATTTTGTTTCAGACTCTGTATCTAAATTTTGTAGAGCTCATTTACTCGATGACATCAAATTGTGGGATGGTTTTCAGTTGTATTATTGCTATTGACTTCAGTTATCTATGTTATGCCATTGTTGACTATTTAATACTGTTATTTAAATTTATTTTTGCTTATTGGTTGTTGGCTTGTCTAGCAAACGATGTTAGATGCCATCACGGATCTAGTTCATGACAGTTAGTAAAAGGGCCTGGATATTTAGGAGTCTTAATTGAGCCCGAATCTATTACCTGAAGGGTGAATACACAGGTTAATGATACAAGGCCATGTGTGCCTCGATCTTGATAAGGGCTTATGACCCCAGCAGCTTCTCATGGCTCATCGAGAACTTTGAGCCTTTCACTTTGAACTGGACCTGTTATTATCCAGTTCCCTGCTGATTTTAAATGAACGGTCGCAATAACATACCCCATATCAGTTACCTAAGTCCAATTTGCATATCTAAGGACATTTAACAATTCCAACGAGTTATGTTCGATTTTTAATTAATTAGTCTCGAATGAATTGGGCTATACTTATTCGCCTTTAATTATTTAGCACGCACAAAGTCCAAGACAAGCTCTAAGAGAGAGCAATATCATAGGTCGAATCCATTAAGTAACAACTAAGCTACTTCTTAGTTTAATTTCAACTTCTGTGATGAGTAGGATATTAATAATGCTTTGAATTTTTAACACTTCCAAATAACTTGATTACCAATCTCATGAACATGTCCTAGTGATAAAATCACATACATTATTCACAACTATATATCCATAATCTATAGACTCACAATAATCTCAAACATAGCAAAGAAATTACTCTCAATCGTCAGCATGCTTTTAGGCCCGTCACAACGAATTAATTGCCATTATGTGCAAGTTCGTGTGACATAATTATGTTCCAAATACGCGTTCGTGCTACTTGACAAATAAATTTTAAATAATAATAATAAATATGTTTTGAATTATGTACACGTACGTATGACATGATTTTTGACATGCAAATACCACAAGTGCATGTACGCATGACTTGTTTCAAGATAATTTCTTGTAACGACCTGACTGGTCGTTTTGAGCTTTGGCATGTCGTTCGGCAATTGAGACCTTGAGTAGCTTCACTTTATGTATTATGACTCGCATGTGTATTTGATTTTGATTTTTGAGAAGTTCAGAGCAGATTTGGAAGAATAATTCTCAATTCAGAAGTTTTAAGTTAGAAGAGGTGACCAAGGTTTGAGTTTTGAGTAAAAGACCTCAGAATTGAGATTTGAAGGTTCCTGTAGGTTTGTAAGGTGATTTCAGACTTTGACGTACGTTCGGGTTGAGTATTGGGTGGTTGGGGATCGATTTGGCTCTTATTATCAGAAGTTTGAATGTTGAAGGTTTTTTAATTTGCTATTTTTGACTTGGAATGGACTTTGGTGTTATCGGACTTCAGGTAGTGTTCTGGTACTTTGGATCGGTTTATTTAGTTGATTAGAACTTGTGTGTGAAGTTCGGTCGTGATCAAGAATGTCTAAGTGTGATTCATAAGCGTTCGACGAAGTTTGAAGGTTTGAAAGTTAAGAGAAGGATGTTGATCGTGGATTCGTGGTTTTGATATTATTTGTGAAGTTTCGAGCCTTTGGATAAGTTTGGATAAGGTATAAGGACTTGTTGGTATAATTGGACAGGGTCCCGGGGGTCTAAGATGTGTTTTGGGATGGTTTCAGACCATTTCCCTTTGATTTGCAACTCCTGGTTTCTGGTGTCAGTGGTATGCATCACAATCGCAGAGAAGGTCTCACGATCACGAAGTGCTATGTGGAGCTGGAGAAGAACTGTTCTTCACGATCGCGGAAAGGCATCACAATAGCATTCTACTGGTTTGGTTGTTCTCCGTGTTCGCGTAGTGAGGGTCGCGAGCACGATGTGTTAGCGGAGCTGGCCTGGACTGGAGGGTTGCTCATTGCGCTCACGTGAGGCCATTCGCAATCGCGGAAGAGAAGTTTCTAAGACTTGAAGGATTGGCATTCGCGTTCACAGTGATGGGCACGCGTTCGCGTAGGCTTGGCCGGTTCTGGTACGCAATCGCGAGTGGTCCTTCTCGTTCGCGTAGGAGGGAATTTTGGCTGAGGTAGTATTGACCTTCGCGATCGCGAGGGTACTTCCACGATCGCAAAGTGGAACGACTAGGCAGTGCATAAGTTAGCAAAATCGGGACTTAGCTCATTTAATCTCATTTCTCTTATTTGGAGCCGATTTTGGAGCAATTTTGGAGGGTCATTTTTATCACTATCATAAGTTAAATGATTCCTACTCATTGTGAGCTAAATACATGAATTATATATAGATTTAAACATAGAAATTCGTAGAAATTGTAGAATTTTGGAAGAAACCCTAGAAATGATATTTTTGAGTTTTGACTATAAAATTGGACATGAAATTTTGAATAAGCTATATATTTGAGTTCGTGGTGCTATGGGTAGTATTTATTCGAAATTTTTTGGAATCCAAGCGCGTGGGCCCGGAGATTGACTTTTATTGACTTTCGTGTAGAGTTAAGGAATTATTTCTAATTGTTAAATTACGAGTCTTTAAGTATATTATGATTGATTTGCACATTCCATGTCTTGTTTCAGATCGTTTAACATTGGTTTGAGATGATAGAGAGGCATTGGAGCCGATTATCGAATTTTGGAGCAACGTAAGTCTCTTTTCTAACCTTAAAAGAGGAAATTTACCTTGTAGGTGCTATATTTGTTGCGTGCTATGCATTATGGGAGCTACGCACGTATGAGATGACGAGCGTTCGTGTGTATGCTAGATTCTTGATTATGTCCGGGTAGACTTAGACTCACACCATGCTTTAATTATACTACTTGAGTATTCTTACCTATTTAAATGCCTTTAATTTATGTTTTAGCCTAAGAATAGACTTGCATAGAGTGTCGAACTTTGATATTCTAGAAACTTGACATCCTACTTGATTAGCCGCGAAATTATGCTTTCTCTTACGGATTTGTCTCGTGTTGTACGTATTTGTCCGAAAGTTTTTTTGATTTCATAACTCGCACATATATTCGCGAGTTGGGATTATGATCGGTCAAAAGTTTTACTATTCTTATGGAATCGGGATGAACGCCTCAGTAGTACCATTATGGGATCGAGCTGAACGCCTCAGTAGTACATTATGGATCGGGCCGTACGACCTTGATAATATTATAAGATGCATCTATGGATCGGGGCATATGACATCGGTGCTATTATGGGATCGGGTCCTACGATTACGGCAGGATATTATACAATCACTCTTATAGGGATCAGGTTGTTAGCCTAGGTAGAGTCGTTCGCATTATTCGAGCACATATGAGTTTTTTTCCTGACTTGAGATTTGACATTGGTTATCCTTGTTTCCTTTGAGGATGTTTTATGGTATTTGATGATTTTGTAATTATTCTCACGTTGAGAATTCACGCTATTTAGATTTATCTGTTTCGTTGCTACTTGTTGTGTTTCATACCTATCTACTTTATGTGAATTGTTATTGGACCACTAGTAAATGTCGATGTCGACCCCTCATCATTATTTTTCCGAGGTTAGACTAGATACTTACTGGGTATGTGTTGATTTATGTACTCATACTACACTTCTACACTATTTGTGCAGGTACTGAGATATGTACACAGGTGGTCACTCGGGTGCATAGTCGCATCAACTGGAGACGTAATGTTGAGCTACTTTCCATGCTGCAACCTACAGCACTCGGAGTCTCTTTTCCCCTATGTTTATCCTATTTTGTCTATTTTTCATTCCAGATAGTAGTTATAGTAGTTTTGTATATTCTGTTAGATGCTCATGCACTTCTGACACTAGGTTTTGGAGATTTTTAGTAGATGATCATGGTTGTACCTAATATTTATATCACTTCGCTTTATGTTATGTTCATACTTCATGACTTAGTAAGAATGGATGCCATGGTTTCTAAACTTAACTCCGCTTTATTATTGTAATTCTTGATTTTAATAGTGTTATGAACGGTTGTTTGTGTTTATGGTTCATCGTTGGCTCACTACTTCTTTGAGGTTAGACTAGAGACTTACTGGTTACACGTTAATTTACGTACTCATACTACACTTCTACACTAATTGTGCAGGTACTGAGACAGGTACACCAGGTGATCACTCGGTCGCGTAGTCGCATCAGTTGGAGACGTAGTAGTGAACTACATTCCATGCTTCGACCCACAGTACCCGAGTCTCCTTTCACCTATATTTATCTTATTCTGTTTATTTTTCATTCCTGACAGTAGTTATAGTGGTTTTGTATATTCTACTAGATGTTCATGCACTTGTGACACCAAATTTTGGGAATTTTTAGTAGACGTTCGTAGTTGTACCTAATTATATCACTTCTCTTTATGTTTTGTTCATACTTTGTGACTGAGTAAGAATGAAAGTATTTTTCCATGGTTTCCAAACTTAACTCCGCTTTATTATTATAATTCTTGATTTTAAAAGTGTAATAAATGGTTGTTTGTGTTGATGGTTAATAGTTGGCTTTCCCAATGACAAAGTTGGGCGTCATCACGGTCTATGGAGGGAATTGGGTCATGACATTTTTATAATTCCATAATCAAGCAAATAAAAGCGGATAAAGGAAAAAATGCATAAAATCCCTAAACCATAAAAATATTCGGAAGTAGTTTAAGCTAGGACAAGATTAAGCGACCATGCTCGAACCACAATCAATAAAATTTCTTACCTGGTCTTCTATGTTCGCAGACCACAAATAGAGTCAAAACTTTCCTTAATTAGGGATTAAATAAATTAGTGACTTGTAACATCTAAAAGCTTCATTCCAAGTGGGAAGTCCTAAAAGTAATAAAAATCAATTCATATTCAAATAATGTCACTTTGATTGAAAAATTCCTTTTCACCCAAAATAAGTAGGTGTGAAAGCTCTGGCAAATCCGCTGGGGAACGAACTCAGAATCTCTAGTTCACGGTTCAGAATTCAAGCTTGTGATGCAATTTATCTTCGCTTTTATTGATTGGATGTTATTATGCGTTTTGATCCTAATGTGCTAACTGCCGCTCATTTACCGCTTTGATATTTTTTGAACTATATAAAATTGTCTTCTTATGCTTCCTCCTCTGAGTCTTTTGAATCTATTAGAGCCCACGTGCGTGTGGCTCCACTATTTTGTTAGAAGTCATACATGGTGGGATAGGGTTTAGATGACTTACAAAGTCGGGTAGACTTCTGCTCTCCTGGTACATTTCCCCCTCTCCCGGCTCGAGTTGTCCCCTCGGGTAAGCTAGTCTAGACATCTTTCCTATCAAGCCCCAAACCTAGGGAGGCGTGGCCGGCACTCGGTGCCATACTCGGCCCGAGTGTACTACTATGTAAGTGGAACCCTAGAGGGGTAACCCTTAACTTAGGCCGACGAGGCCTACCTGCAAACTGAAAATACCAATCAAGGCCAATGAGGCCATATTCTGAATCATCTGAAAATAACGACTCTCTCATTTGAGGGGTAAACATACCCAAAAGCTCATACACATAACTGTGCAGGTCGATGAGGTCGCCATGAATGGCTCCAACCAGCAATACCAAACTGAACGTATATACAGGGCTGGCAAGGCCACAATAATGATATACAAAATACACAGAACTCGTCTACAAGCCTCTAGAGATAACTAAATTATATCATGATCGGGACAAGGCCTCGACCTACCCATCCAACCTATATATATAAAATGGACTCTAAGGTATACACCTGGTAACTCCGAGGAAGTGGAGCTTACCAACCAAGCTGATGTTTGACTCTATCTACTGGGAAGGTTTATCCAGCTGTCTATCAGGACCTACAGGCATGAAATGCAGCATCCCCGACAAACACCAACAACAACAAGAACACAACAATAACAACATGTACACATCATTTTCCAACCTTATCTCCACCATAAAATACCAAAAATAGCCCGTACACCTAATCACTTCATACACAAAACGACAACCATAGCAGTGTCAAACAACCTGAAAATATAACGATGAACAACCAACCCACCATTTCGCTGTTATGTGGTGTTTCTCCACACCCTTTCTCCTCCAAAACTCCATAAAACAGCAGCAAAATAGACAACCTAACAACAATATGAAATAGCCCGCTAAACATTCCATTACAAGTTGAATAACTCGAACTCACGGCTTCCGATCACTGTCCCGTGAGTACTTACAATTATTAAACGAATATCTCTACTTTTATAGCAGAAAAATAGATGAAAGAGGGCAGTATATTTAGCTTATTTGGTGAATATCTCAGCTCCTATCTTGGTTCTTCAACCCTTAGGTTTTCCTCCAACTAGAACTTGAAAAGAAGAGAAAATCATTTAGGGTTTTGTGTTGAATTTTTGGGAGAAGTTTGCAGGGGATTTATCTCTAATTTTTTTGCTCTATAATGAGTGTAATATTTGAAGGAAATCAGCCCTTAAAAGGGCTCCTTGGACAACCCAAACTATCCCCTTTTTGGACATATTTCATCCTTTCATTTAAGCAAGTAGGTGGCACACCTACTTGTCACCTATTCAGTCTGGGTGCAGCCTCTCAAAGATACAAATTTCTCTTTACTTCGATGTCATATTAACAAACGGATTAATGCGTTAGAAACTAGACTCATTGATCTTCAATTTGGCAGGTGCATCATCACGTAACTCAAAGTATATTGGGAGAAAAGCTCCGATAAATTTGACCTAAATTTCAGCACATTATGAATATGACTTGTGATGACCTTTGCTAGCTTTTGCTCCACAACTCACTTCAAAACATAACACACTACTATCATACGACTAAAATAAATCATAACATAACATCCTTATCATGTTAGAACCCTAGTCTCACCCTTAAAGTACATGTTATAACATTCCCAACTATTCGACTTTCGACGAAACTTATTTTCTTCAATTTGTTTAGCTTCTAAGCCTTCTAACCCTCTTGGTACTTGTTATTCATGATCTTAAATATTTGTAACCTCCAATGTAACATGAGTAACTTACTTTATATACTTTCAAATATGATCTCATTTATGAGCTTACATCAAATGACTTACGACATACTCTTATATACGAAAACATGGGTGTAACATCATTCCCCTCATTGGAACATTCGTCATCGAATGTTGACTGATGTGCTTATCAGTCTCATAACCATAGATCTTACGAATACTTTAATATTGTCCTTGCCATCTAGGCAACTATTCTATGAATAAATCCAAAGGCCACGACTATCCCCCATTTAGGCCTCTTTCTCACTCTACGACCTGTGGTCGGAATTCTTCCAATCTCGTAATTGTTGTTACCTTCTGTCATGCAGGATGTACGACTTTAGGTGACGGGCATGTGGGCGTGCACCGTGGTAATTATAACTCTGTTGAATCTGTGGTGCTGTGTAATTATCTAGACTTGTTTTATCCGTGTAATTCCTACATGTTAGGGTAATTGAGCTGTGATTCATGCTAGAAATCATGTCTAGGCTATGTGCTTATTTTGTTGGGACCCACTTAGATTACTTCTACTGTTGAGTTATTTTCTTAAACTGCAATTATGTACTCATGTTTATTCATTTGCATACCATATCTTAGTCTCTATTATTATTTACCCTTACATCATGTTATCATTGTTTGGGCTGAGTGGTATGAGATTTGTGAGCCTGTGAGACTAGAGAGATTGATGACAGAGTCGGGGCTTAAGAGCCAGATTGTGAGTGATATTGTGGATCGGGCTGTGCACAGCAGCAAGCCATATTGGCTTTATTATTATTATTACTACTATGGATCGGGCTGCACACCGCAACAGGCCTTGTTGGCTTATTTATTATTATGGATCGGGCTGCACGCCGCAGCAGGCCTATAGGCTTTATATTAGCGTTTAGGCAGGATCCGCACCTCCGGAGTCTGACATACCACCAGTGAGCGCAGGCACAATGATTTATTTACACGTGCTTTGGTGAGGGACATTAATGGCAGCACCCGTACAATGCTGAATGATTGTGTGTGTTTAGTGGGAATATGAGATAGACATGTTGAGCACTCTGAGAGTTTGTGTACTTGGGAATATCACCGTAATACATTACACTTGACATGCATATCTAACATGTACGCATAGAGATTTAACATTCCTCATGCTAGCTATACTTAGCATATTTTATTAGTGTTGGGCTTAAATTGTTGAACATGAAAGCATGGTTCAACTTCTGTACTGTGAACGAGCTGTATATGGAAGTTTCTCTGAGTTATTATTGTCATTTTCTTTGCTATATATATGTTGTCATTATTTTGGTTCTGACTGTATCCTTCTGAGCTCTTCACTGCTTTCAGTCCAAGGTTAGTCCTGCTACTTATTGAGTACATTGGGTTGGTTGTACTTATACTACACTCTACACTTCATGTGCAGATCCAGACACATCTGGACGCGATGATTGTTAGATCTGGTGCTAGTACCTGCTCGGAGACTTCGAGGTAGTTGTTATAACGCCCGCAGACCTTGATTCTCCTTCTTTTCATTTTATTCAGTACTGTTCTATTTTCCTCAGATAGTTGTACTAGAGTTTCAGACTATGTTGGCACTTAGTAGCTCATGTACTCGGTGACACCAGGATTTTAGGATTGTTGTAGTTGAGTTACAGTTATTTTATCAGTTATCTATGAGATTTTTCACCGTTGAACTTATTTAATCATGTTTTTATTTCAAATAGCTAGACGTTATGTGATTATTGACTTATCTAGTAATGTGTTAGGCTCCGTCACGATAGGTTGGGATTTTGGATCGTGACACCGATGATTCTTCTATCCACCTTGTAGGATGATAAAAATCGACTTTAGTTGTTCAGTTGTTATTGAGGCATGACAGATGGTCAGACATCCTCTGCTGGACGTGCTTTAATTCTGGTTGAGTAGTACGAACCTTCAAAGGTCAACGCGGTCCTTGGGGACCAAATATAATAATGGCATTCGTGAAGGCCTTCTTAGCTGCACTACCGCGGAGATCGATATCCATTGCCTGATCTTTCGGAGTTGATTGAGAAGTCTGTTGCCTGACCTTATTCCTTTTGGCTTAGTTAAGAAGTTGAAGCGGACTAAGGCGATGCAAGAAATATGGGGGTATGGTCCACGTGCAACATTGCCTTGGGATGAAAGCCTTGATTCAGTCAGATGTAAATCAGTCCATAGATAGGACTGGAGGCTAGGGGTCGTTCTGTATAGGTTGTTTTTATTAGACGTTGTCCAATCTTCGGATTAAGTGCCCATCTTGGACATGGAGTTAGGTGTCCATCTTGGACAACCATAATAGAGGAGGGCTATATTTAAGTCACTTGGACAATGACAGGGCTATTTTTTAACAAATAGTATAACGAAGGGTAAACTTATTCCTTTTTGCATAGTAAAGGGGCCAACAACAACATCAACAACAACAAATTCAGTAAAATTTCACAAGTGGGGTCTGGGAGGATAAAGTGTACGCATACCTTACCCCTACCTTAGAGACTATTCCCAAAAGACCCTCGACTCAAGAGAAGTGAAAATGAAGTAATAAACAGACAGTAGAAATAACAAGGTAATTAGACATGAGCACAAATGAAGGTACGTGCAATAACAGAGATCTAAGAATACGACACTATAAGAATAGAGTCAATCTCGCTGGAAATAATAACACAATGTGAAATATCACGGGGCTAGGAATAGGAAAATACAAGACTAGTGCTAATACTACTGGGAAGACTAGACGAAACTCCAGACTGCCTATCAACCTACAACCCTAATCCTCGACGTCACACTCTCCTATCGAGGGTCAATGTCCTTGGTGAGCTGAAGTAGAGTCATGTTCTGCCTAATCACCTTACCCCGATACTTCTTAGGCCTCCCTCTACCCTTCCTCTTACCCACCACAGTCAACCTCTCACACCTCCTAACCGGATCACCAGGGTCTCTCCTATTCACATGTCCAAATTATCTCAGCCTCGATTCCCACACATCCATCTCAACATCCTTCTTTTCTCTATTTTTAACTTCTAGACATGAGATTTCTTGACTGGCCAACACTGGGCTCCATACAACATGGCCGGTCTAACTACCGCTTCATAAGAACTTGCCCTTATGTCTAGGTGGTACATTCTTGTCACACAAAACACCATAAGAGAGCCTCCATTTTATCCATCCCATTCCAATACGATGTGCGACATCTTCGTCGATCTCCCTGTTATCCTGTATCACAGACCCAAGTTATTTGAAACTATCTCTCCTCGGGATGACTTGTGTATGCAGCTTCACGTTCACTTCTGCTTCATAAGCCCCAACACTAAACTTACACTCCAAGTATTCTGTCTTCGTCCTGCTCAACTTGAAACCTTTAGATTCTAGGGTCTGTCTCCACACCTTTAGCCTAGCATTAACCTTACAATGCGTCTTGTCAATCAACACTATGTCATCTGCAAATAACAAATGCCATGGCACCTCTCCTTGAATGTGACATATCAACACATCCATCGCCAGGGCAAATAAAAATGGGCTAAGAGCCGATCCCTGATGCAACCCCATCACTGCTAGGAAGTAATCCAAGTCTCCTCCCATAGTCCTCACCCGAGTCTTAGCTCCATCTACATGTCCTTAATCATCCTAATGTATGCTATTGGAACACCGCTAATCTCCAAACATCACCATAAAACCTTCTTAGGGACTTTATTGTAGACTTTTTCTAAGTCAATAAACACCATATGCAAATCATTCTTCCTCTCTCTATACTGCTCCATCAACCTCCTTACCATGTGATTGGCTTCTATAGTCGACCGTCCTGACATGAAACTGAACTGGTCCTTTGAAATAGACACACTCATCCTCACCCTCCTCTCCACCGCCCTCCCCCAAACTTTCATGGTGTGACTCAATAGCTTGATACCCCTATAGTTATTGCAATTATGAATATCACCCTTGTTATTGTACAACGGGACCATCAAACTCCGCCTCCACTCTTCGAGCATCTTTTTCGTCCTAAAAATAACATTAAACAAATCAGTAAGCCACTCCAATCCTGCCCGGCCTGCGTTCGTCCAAAATTCTACCGAAATCTCGTCTGGTCCCGTTGCCCTACCTCTACTCATCTTCTGCATAACCTCCTCAACCTTAATACATCTACAAAACCCGAAATCACGCTGGCTTTCTGAGCTTTCCAACTCCCCAAGCTCAATGATCCTATTCCCATCCTCGTTCAAGAGTTTATGAAAGTAAGTCTGCCACCTGCGCCTAATACACGCCTCCTCTACCAAGACCTTACCTTCCTCGTCTTTGATGCACCTCACTTGGTCTAGGTCCCCAGCCTTTCTCTCTCTAGCCTTGGCTAACCAGAACAATTTCTTGTCACCACCTCTGCCCCCCAGCTCCTCATACAAGCGTTCAAATGCTGCATTCTTGGCAGCCGTGACTGCTAGCTTCGTCTCTTTCTTGGCTTTCTTATTAAACTCCCTATTCGTCCTCCTCTCCTCCTCATCGACGCTCTCCATTAGTTTCACATGCGCCGATTTCTTGGCTTACACTTTTTCGTGGACCTCTTCATTTCACGACCAGTCCTTTGTGACCCCCGAGTAGCCTTTCGTGATCCCTAACACCTCTCTCGCAGCTCCCCTGATGTAGTCTGCTGTCGTGGTCTACATATAACTCGCGTCCTCACTACTCCTCCAAGCCTCCATGGCAAACAATTTCTCCCCTAATACCCGAGCATAGTGAAAGGGCCAATTTAGTTATTTTATTATTTAGATCACCTAAGCCTTTCAGATGTAAAAGCGTACAATTGAATCCATCTTCAACAACCCTACCTAGCCGCTACACTCACACCCCCTTCCCTCTCGCAAAAAAGAACCTCATTGATCCGTGTTGCAACCCCATTATCGGGGAACCCCAAAATATAACAATCCATCTGCCTTATTTTTGTGATGTAGTTTGACTGGTTACAAAGTTTAAGAAATAAAAATAAACTTTTAAAATTTTATGGTCTAAAATAAGTCAAAATTTTGTGTGACTATAAATTATCTTATTAAAGAAAAATAAAAATTTTAAAGTTAAATTATTTTTAAATATAAAAAAGATAATAGCATTCTTTTTCGTGTTATCTTTTTTTTTTTTTTTTTTTTTTTTTCCAAAATCATTTGTCTTACTTTTAAAAACCTGAAAATCAACATCCGAGGAGCTACCTACAACACCACGACAACCCACAAAAACCATAGCTCTCTCCCACTTTCGGTGGTGGAAGCTCCTCCACAAACACAACAATAAGGTGGACTTTACAAATCCCTTTTCGTATATTCCAATCTTTAACGCATAATTATCCATTTCAATTGCTCAATCCATGGCCACCACCACCAACAGCTCCAGTAGCAACAGCAAGAAGGAAAATCAAGTTCTTATATTGGGTCGGTACGAAATTGGGAAATTACTAGGCCATGGTACATTTGCAAAAGTGTACCTTGCTAGGAACATCAAAACCAACGAGTGCGTAGCCATAAAGGTGATTGATAAAGAAAAAATCCTCAAAGTAGGACTAATTGCCCACATAAAACGCGAGATCTCGATCCTGAGAAGAGTTAGGCATCCAAACATTGTTCAATTATACGAAGTCATGGCTACAAAAGCCAAAATCTATTTCGTGATGGAGTATGTGAAAGGTGGAGAGTTATTCAATAAGGTTGCTAAAGGCAGGCTTAAAGAAGAAGTTGCTCGAAAATATTTCCAGCAATTAATTTCAGCAGTGGCATTTTGTCACGCCCGTGGGGTGTACCATAGAGACTTAAAGCCAGAGAATATATTATTAGATGAAGATGGGAATGTTAAAGTGTCTGATTTCGGTCTAAGTGCTATTTCTGAACAGATAAAGCAAGATGGGTTGTTCCATACTTTCTGTGGTACCCCTGCTTATGTTGCACCTGAGGTTTTGGGTAGGAAAGGGTATGATGGGACTAAAGTTGATCTTTGGTCATGTGGGGTCATACTTTTTGTGTTAATGGCAGGGTACTTACCATTTCATGACCAGAATGTTATGGCTATGTATAAGAAGATTTACAAAGGTGAATTTAGATGTCCTAGATGGTTTTCCCCTGAATTGGCTCGATTCTTAACTCGACTTCTTGATACAAATCCTGAAAGGCGGATCACAATTCCAGAGATAATGAACAATAGGTGGTTCAAAAAGGGGTTTAAACATGTGAAATTTTATATAGAGGATGACAAGTTATGTAGCATAAATGATGATGTAGATGATAAAGAAGGAGTTGATTCTTCGTCGGAGCTGTCAGAGTCAGAATCTGAAATGGAGATAAGAAGGAAGCCGCCTAGTTTGCCTAGGCCTGCTAGTTTGAATGCATTTGATATCATTTCATTTTCGCGTAGTTTTGACTTGTCTGGTTTGTTTGAGGATGGAGAGGATGGAGGGAGGTTTATATCGGGGGCTCCGGTGCCTAAGATCATAAGTAAATTAGAGGAAATTGCTAAAGTTGTGAGCTTTGCAGTGAGGAAGAAGGATTGTAGAGTGAGTTTGGAGGGGTCTAAGGAGGGTGCAAAGGGACCTTTGACTATTGCAGCTGAGATATTCGAGTTGACACCATCTTTGAGAGTTGTTGAGGTGAAGAAGAAAGCAGGAGACAGAGTGGAGTACGAGGAGTTTTACCATAAGGAATTGAAGCCTGGGTTACAAAATCTGACGCTTGAAGTTGATGGTCCTGTC
This sequence comes from Nicotiana obtusifolia, assembly GCA_002018475.1. NCBI lineage: Eukaryota > Viridiplantae > Streptophyta > Magnoliopsida > Solanales > Solanaceae > Nicotiana > Nicotiana obtusifolia. Next base: position 150,351 of record MCJB01034332.1, on the reverse strand, counting down.
GATTCATCGCATTTGCCTTCAGATACTGAGTAGAAAGAAAAAGAAGGGAAAAGGGTATGCTCCTTTTTTCTTTCTTTCGACATATGCTTCTTTTGTTTTAGCATTCTCTCCATGCTTACTTTTGCTTCTGTTAATGTTGGTCATGTTCCAATGTTAGCAATCTTGTGCTTTCTATTCTTGTTGTTGAATGCTATTAAGTGATCTAAAAATTGAATATAATTTTGTCCCACAGTTGGCTTCTTCTGCAAGTTTGAGTTTCTGTTACTCATATCTTATTATGCTGCATATCATTGTCTCAAATTTACTCTGTTTGGCAAGTTACTTTGAATTTTCTGGTACTAATATAATAAGGTGCTGGTGCTCATCCTAACTATAGAATTCTGTTAGTAAACCCTATTGGCAAGTCCGAGACTGTTCTGTCAGTAACTTGTGAAGTTGCTGTATTGCAATTATTTTTTCAATCTTATATTTGAGTACAACTTTGTAGTGACAATAAGTTGGATGGCACCACAAATAATTCAAAAATATAAAAATATCTCTAAATTATGAGAAATTTTGTGAAATACTTACGTATAGCTTGTAAAGTGAATTTCTTTTTTATTTTCAAATTGTAGATAAGTAAAGAATTGATTTTCTAGATAAAGTATGCTATTTCCTTCAAATTTACTCTAGTTTTGGTTATGATTTCGGGAATCAAATTGTATCTCATCTTGTATTTTTTCGCCCGTCGTGGTTAAAGTACCCAAAATTGTTTGACCAGATCCCCTATACCCACACCCATACTAGTGTCGTGTCGACATAGGTGCGGCACCTAAACTGACATGTCGGAGCAACTTAGATGAAAACTGGGATTTAGGAAGAGTCCTACTTAGTTGCTGCAGAGTGCCCAAGGATGTTCAACTTCCAACCTATATTTTGGGAGAAAGAAACCTTGTTGGATCATTGTTGTTTTTAGCATCAATTTTGTTCAAGCCAGGCAACTAAAAGCCAGCTTAGCCTTGTGTATGTATTGTTAGTTAAAATGCCTGGGAACTACCAAGGGAACAACATTTGAATGCCCTAAATCTTCTTTTCCGCACACTGAATCAGTGAGTTGAGGAGTATTCTTTTATTAGAGCTACCAATCAAAATATAAACTTGTTCGATAAAGGATTCTGACAAAATCAGCCTTCCAGATGTTATGTGCACAGCTAGGTTTTGTTCATGTGTCACGACCCAAGTCCCAACAGGCTCGTGATGGCGCTTAACCTAACACGCTAGGGAAGCCAACCAACATAAACATAGTTCAAATTGAAGTCATCAAATAAATATTAAAATCAAAGATTAGTACAAGCTATCCCAAGAACTAGTAGTACAAGTCATGAGCGACTAATATTAGGATTATTGTCCTAAACTACCATGAACAAAATGGTAGATTACAACTGGAACGCCAGTACATCTTCAATTCTAGCCTTCGACTTCCACAACAGCTCAGCTCCAAAATCTGCACGTAGGTTGCAGACGTGTAGTATGAGTACAACCGACCCCATGTATTCAGTAAGTATCAAGACTAACCTCAACGAAGTAGTGGCGAAGTTTAGTTAAAAGATACTCACGTTATATTACCCGTGTAGCTCATAAACCAATACAATAACAGAAAAATAGCCAAGAGGCAACCAAGGAACATCTGATATCAATGATAAGGTGCTCGATCAAAGCAGAAGGTAATAAACATGCTTTTTTAAATAACCAGATCAAAATACGTACAAATGCACCAAATCTAACATATAAAGGAGATTTGTAGCAAGTAGCTTTACTCGAATATTTCTACATGAATGTAGAGTGTTTGTGCATGATAGAGACCAAATTTCGCATCAATTCCCAAATAACAACTATATGAATGATCCTACATGAGTCTAAGATGTCTATGCATTATGAAGATTCAACATATTCATGAATCCGACACTTTCCAGGTGTGCTACTGTCAAGTATTAAGTCCTATGCATATATGAAATGCATGAATATGCATATATCGACGATAAATGCATGTTTCTACGTGAGTCTAGAATGTCAATGCGTGATATGACGTAAATAATTCACGTAAGTAATTTAAGCTTCCCCCTTTACGCCCAGCTCACGACCGATACCATCATAATTTGACACTCGTCAGTGTCTCACAAACTCTGCGTGTACGCCACCGAGAGAGAAACATGGGAGGCCGATCCCAAGGGATGGTCCGTATCCACACGCTGCACGGCAGAAATCTCGTGCCACAACAATACGCATGACTTAAACCTTGTGTCACAACAATAATTGCACGACATAAATCTCGTTCCACAACAATAATCGCACGGCATAAACCTCCGGCCTTAGCAATATCAATCCGCTCATGATGTCCAAATGTACCATAGTTAGTGTTTTGGATAGCGTGAGGCGACAAATAGCGATGAGGGACAGCTTCACTGAGGCGAGAAGCGAAGCGCTCGCCTTTTTTTATGTGAAGCGACAATATATATAAAAAAATAAATTATTAAATTTTTATGTGTGTGTGTGTATCTATATATATATATATATATATATATATATATATATATATATATATATATATATGTGAAA
>MCJB01034332.1:120828-145188 GCA_002018475.1 Nicotiana obtusifolia | reverse complement strand
GGGGAGGTCTCATTTCATCATCTTCATCGATAAGATTCACCGATGCTTCATAACTCATTTGAGTTTTTGTCACATTTTTCTTCTCAACAAATGCTTTTACTTCCTCCCTAAGATCAGGTGGACAAAGAGGACATTGTACTACATTCTTACATCCACCAATCACCAAATGTTGTTTGTGACGAGTTATTCCACCATGATATGTTTTTTCACAAAACACACATTTAATTCCGGATCTTCAAGCTATATCATTTTTTTTATTACCATCGGATGACGCCATTTCAATACTGTTTTATAGGAAAAAATTATCAAGTCAATATGCAATTAATTCTACTCTATAACTGAAAAAAAGGAGGAAATTTCAGGTTTGAAATGAAGCTCTCTGCCTCTGCCCATGAAGGAATTGAAAAAACAGAGCCAAACAAAAAAAAAAAAAAAGAAAAGAGAAGAAGAAAAAGGAAGGAAGGAAGGAAGGAACAAAGAACGAACGAAAGAAAGAAAGAAAGAAAAAGCTATATGATAAGCTAGCAAAATATAATTTGAAACCTGGTGAACATTGGGTCCCTATTCTTCACTATAGCAAATCTTGCACCATCTATGGAAGCTGTTAGACTCGAGGATGAGTCTTTTTCAACCAGGGGGAATGATGCAAGATCAAGAAGGTCAAGAATCTAGCAATTCAAGAAATCCAAAAATCCATTCAAGATTAGAATTTCTCTTCTATAAAGATTAGGATTTCTTATTTCTTGTTTCCTAGTAATTTGATTCTTGTTTTAGTAGTATTTTATTTATAACTCTAGTCAAACTAGGATTATTAGTTGGTAGTCTATTCCTATTAGAATTCTTTTTCCTATTTAATTAGGATAGGTTTTCTTAGCCTTATTCTTATTCTAGATTAATTAGGATTAGTTTTCCTTAAACTTACCAATTTTACTCATTCTAAGACCTATTTAAAGGGCTAAATATGTTGAAAATAAACATGAGTAATTAGTTTCTTTGATCATTAGCTTCAAAAACGTGATTGACTCTTTTGTTTCCTCTTCTTCGCTTGCTCAACGCTTCTTGCAATCTTGTAGGATTGAGGAATGTGTGAGTGAGGTTTCTTTTCATCTTATATTTTTCTAACGTGAGTTTGAAGAATGCTTTCACTAGTTTTGTAAAAAACTTTAGTGGTGTGCTTTTGCTTTTCTCTCTTCTTTGTGCTTGAGAGGTGCAAAACCTTGAAAGTACATTACTAACGTGCATGTAAGCTTGCATTTTCAGTTGCACTAGGAAGTTTCTTTAAGCTTGCATTTTCAGTTGCACTAGGAAGTTTCTTTCAGCAGTTAACCAATGGCAAGTCTTCAGTGATGATCTCCCAAGGTAGAGGAAGCACATTCTTCTCCCGGTTCCTTAGTTATAGTTCTACCATTCTCCCAGTACACTTCTCATTGGTTTTTTATCCTTACTATGTATTATGAGAATAGTATGTTAGAATACAGATGACTTGTCTTTTGGTTTAAATTCAACTGAAAGGATGTGCTATTTAATTTGAGTAAACAATTCTTATTTTGGAAATCAAGAGAATCTGATGCAATGCAAGGTCCCAGATGTGAATAACTTTGTCACTTCCTGTGTTCATTTCTGGTAGTCTTTTGCTATGTTGTTATGATCTAATGGTCTTTTAGTTTTAGCTTCACAAATGTGCGGTTGTAAGAACTAGTGGACTCCTTTCTGATTCTTTACCTTTTGATATTTCTTCCCCGGTGTCCCTTTTTGCTTTGTTCATCAACCTTTATAATATGTGATGATGAGAAACAGTGTTTCCTTGTCATGATGGGGCATTATTTTGATGATGCATTGGCTAATGTGATGGGATTTGTTTTTAACAAGCGCCTTCATCTCTTAAGATGCATTCATCCATTTAGTATTATCTGCAGTCTGCCAGAGCTATATTAAGCAGATTATTTGTTTAGCATTGGTGTGGCATTTTGCAAATATTAAGTTCTTGTGCACAGCTCACATCTGGTCTTTATCCAGCACCATGAATAATTGATTCTTTGATTTTAATTTCTAGTGGGTTCTCTATTGTCTTGCTAATCACTTGACCTAATCTAGTGGGCAGTATCCTTGCTTGTTTGAAGCCATACAAGGCTTTCTTCAATCGACAAGGGGAGTCTGATAGGCTTTAAGAGATAGGGACGTAAGGGCAGCGGTAAGAAAAAGTCACTCAGTGAATCAGTGGATGCATTGACATTTTCCTTTTTTTCATTCTAGTTATTGTCATGGGAAGGAATGAAGAAGATTAGAGATCCAATCAAATTTTGGTGATGAATCCCTCTCCCCCTCTTTTCTCTTGAGTTGTGGTGGCCATTTGCCAGTTAGGTATCAATTATTTGTTTTTTGTTCTGGGACCCCAAGCAGAACCAGACTGGCATTCATCCTCTCATTTTCAGAAAATGTTAAGTATTGATTTTATGTTTTTTTGTGCCTTGCAGGTTGTTAGTTGTGAACCTTTAACAAGCCGTAGGCCTCTAGCACTTCATCACCATTGATATTCTGGGATCAAGATTTACCAGGTTCGACTCTGGCCACTGCGATTCTGGTTCCTTGTCTAATCGTATGTAGTCCATGTACTGGTAGTTGTTGCATAAGCTTGTTTTGTTCTCTGTTCATGATCTAGTTACTTGATTCTTTACTTGTAGACACGGAAAGAAATAAAAGCGAAAATTGAATAGTTCTCAAAATAATGTTATTGGTTACAAAAGCCATTCTCAGTAATCCGACGGCAGTCTGAGTAAATTAGTAATTGTGAGGTGATTTACTTCTTCCTGCTGAAACTGTCTTCTAACCTAGTTTCTCATGCATGTCAGATTTAATAGAACCAATTTCTGGTTAATTTTTCCAGAAGGGATAATGGGGCTGGTGATATCTGCTTCATTAAATGCCAATACTAAGACTTGTTTGCCTATTAGTTTAAGAAAAACAGATATTGTTGTCCTGTTGATGTTTCTTTCTGAAGTTGGTTGTTACATGAAAAACAGAACCCAGATACATGTACTATTTTTGCAAAGACAGAAGCAGGTGTGCTTCCAGTAATCAGTATCTGCCAAATGGTGGAACTATGACTTTTCTTTCCCCCATGGGCAGCTTTGATTGTGACTTGTGAGTAACATTACTGTATTCAATCAAATAAGCGGTAATTTGTCATATGCCTTAAATCAAAGCAAAAGTTAGAGCTTGTTATTTATTCCACTTCCTTCTTTTTTTTTTCAATTTGGCTATGTCAATTAGTTGTGATTATGTTTAGTTCGTTAGGAGTCTTTTGTCTTGTTAGAAATCGGTATGCCAGCAGAAAATCCTAAAAACTTCTAGCGCTTGCTATTAGCAAGAATTTGTATATACAATCGACCCTAACTAACTTAGGATTGAGCGATGGTTGTAATTAGATGACCACCCTAAAGATATTACCCGAAGAGGTTTTGAATATCACCGAACGTCTCTCATATTGTAAATTTTAAATAATTACACTCATTTTTCCTCCATGAATTTACAATCTACCTTTTAGACAACATTGTTCTGAAAAGGCATAAAAAGGACAGTCCGGTGTATTAAGCTCCTCCTATGCGCGGGGTCCGGGAAAAGACCGGATCACAGGGCCTATTATACGCAGCCTTGCCCTGAGGCTGTTCCCACTAGGGGTGTCAATGGTTTAGTTCGGCCAGTTATTTTATAAACTTTGTACTATGCCAATTTTTTGGTTATTCAATAATGTATAACTAATATTAGACTTTTCGAAACCGTTCCAATCATATTGATTTTTTTCGGTATCGGTACGGTTCGGTGAATCTTCGGTATCTTTTAAAATATCATGTAGAAGTCGCTAGTAGAAGTAGAATGCGATAATATATACTTCCTCCATTTCAATTTATGTGAACCTGTTTGACTGGGCACAGAGTTTAAGAAAAAATGATAGACTTTTAATTTGTGGTCCAAAACAAATTAAAAAAAGGGTCTAGTATTTGTGTGCGTATAAAGGCTTCTTATTAAGGGTAGAATTGGAAGTTTAAACTAAACTGTTTTCAAATTTAGAAAGGGGTCATTCTTTTTGAAACGGACCAAAAAGGAAATAGGTTCACATAAACTGGAACTGAGGGAGTATACTTGTGTGTATCATCTTACGAGAATAGAGGATGGTGTGGATTAATCAGATAGGACTTAACAAAATTGTCTAGATATTTTTACTGTTTAAAGGGTGATGAATTATGAAAACGTGAAAGATGGCTAAAGTATAGATCCATCAACTATTCTACAGCAGCGTAAAAGAAATTAAACAAAGACAAAAAAAACTATAAACCACATGAGTGAACAGATATTAACCAAGTTGGGACTCAAGAATAAAATTTATAGAACATTAAATATTCAAAAAGATAAATCTAAATCATACGGAAGGAAACATATTCAATATATTGTAGTTTGCTACTCATAATCGCTAGAATACTTTGTGTCTTGCTAGTAAATATGTTGGAAACAATTTAACATCTGTAGGAGTAGCATAATAGGTTTGAGAATTGAAATTTTGAGTTTAGTTACTTGTTGACTAGTAACTGCTTTCATAATTCCAAGGCCAAAGCAAAAATTTAATGTTTTATTATTTTTAAACTTAATATATAAATATATTTTTCATATAAATTTATTCGGTACGGTTCGGTAGTCTTTTGGTTTATTTTTATAAAATAAAAAATCTACCATAATTATCGGTACGGTTATATATTTATATAAAAACCTACGGGTTTTTGAAAAAAAATCTAAAAATCGATGCGGTACAGTTCGATCGGGTTAGTCGATTTTTAAATATTCATTGACACCTCTAGTTTCTACGGCTCGAACCCGTGATCTCCTGGTCACATAGGAACTAACTCTATATTCTGAAAAAGCATAGAGAACAAGAAAAAATGATTCACTAGAAGCTTAAGTTTACAACGGTGCACCTTTCATATGTTTATCATATGTTTGATTAAAGTATTTTTGTTTAGATCGTGTTGATCATTTTGAATATGTTTCAGTCGAAAAAAATACGACTGCCCAAACGCACACAATGATAATTTATCTACGAAAGCAACGCTTACTTAAAATAATGGTCCCAAGCGATTGGGTGAGGCATAGGATAAACAATCTGAAATTCAGCTGGATTTAGGGGAAATGTTAATCCTGACATATGTACTAGTCAACTATATTAGGTTGCCAGTGGATTAGTTTCAAGGCGCGTATAGGTTAGTCCTAAAATAATAATAATAATAATAATAATAATAATAATAATAACTAACGGGATTTTTATCTATCTATATCTATCTATCTATATCTATCTATATCTATCTATCTATATTATTATAAAAGCACGAATGTTTCACGCTAAATGTTGAACGACAAAAATATTCCTAAATTATTAATCGATTTTTATGCCTTTCATAACTTAAAATTATTTCTTCAAGAAAGTACTAGCGTGTTGGATAAAATTGTAATGTTTACTGTCTACTTTACAGGAGTTTGAAGTCAAGTTATAATAGAATTTTTTAAGTCGTAAGTTCATGGAAGTTCAAATGCCATAGCAATTCAACTTCGTCAAGACTACACTGGTTACTTGAATGATTTTGAATTAATCTCAATTTCAATTTTCTAGTTTTGCCACAAACGTGTAATAGTATATGATTGAGTATTTTGGTTTGAAAATTTCTCGCTAAAAGAATCTCAATTTACATAGGAATCGATTAATCTAAGGTTTTTATTTATTTATTAAAGGTGACACATTACAACCTATCCATGTGTTGATTCTTTAGAGAAGCGGATTTCTCAATTTCAACCTACTTCATACGACTTATAAGAGGTTAAAATAAGAAGGAATTTGAACTATGATTATGATGGTGCTAGGCGGTATTGTACGTGAACATTATTTTGTATGTTAGATGGTTCATTGAAGTATTATGTATCTATAAGATGTATTGAAAATTATTTTCATGAAGAGATTGTTAGACGAGGCAATAACCTGGATGTTGTTTCCAATATTACAAGGAGGAGTTATGGTATTTTAAGTTTTAAACTTTGGGTTTAAGAATTGTATTTTGTTATAGCTAATTTTTTTTTTGTTGTGTTGGGTGTTTTTTCTTTAGTTCCTTGAATGATCTTTTCTGTTGAGGCACTTGCCTGCATTTTTATGGTTTTTAAACTACTAAAATTGTAATACTTCTATGCTTAATTTCAATCAATGTATAAGCTGGTTATCTGAGTTTTGTTAGTGCAATTCTAACTGCTACAAATTATATAAAATTGAATTTTCTATCTTCCTATATATATACGAGTTGTGTTGGAACGGTGTAGTGTTCGATGTGGATCAAATTTAGGAAAAAGTAAGACGTAAAAAAGGAAGATATATTTAGAAAGAACAAGCTAAATTAGTAAAGAATTGTAGGATTGGATTAGCAGATATATTTCTATGTGGGGCAATATGTAATCAACATTAGTATTGAAAATCTATTATGAATTGGCTAAAAAGAGGTACGGTGTTTCTTGCTGAGATTAAAGTTTTTTAGGTCGAGAATATTTACAAACATATGCCTATTACTTCCAAAGAGACAAAAACATATCACAATTTTTTTTTTTTTGGACATAAGAAAGTGACTTAATAATTAGATGGGTAAAGTGACATCGTCTTGACATAACAATATTTGTATATGAAGTTATATGAAAAGATTTCTTTTCACCTTATTATTTAACAATTATGTCACGATCCAAAATCCATTAGCGGTCGTGATGGCGCCTAAAATCGCTGTCGGGCAAGCCAATAATGATTAGTCAAATTAATTACTCATTCTAGTACTTTAAAATCAAAATTTTTTGAATGAAATAGTGTGAAATAAAATTTACACGAACTACAATAGTGAATAATCTGTAGGAACCCCCAAAATCCGGTGTCACAAGTGCATGAGCATCAACTAGGAAACATAGTAAAATACGACATCTGTCTTGAATACAAATTAGACAGGAAGATATAAACAACTCTAATGGAGACTTTGCAAACTGCAGACCGGAGCGTGAAATGCAGCTCACGGTAAAGTCCCCGCAATGGCCGCGCCTCTGCGCCCAAAAGACCACTAGACATATAAGTACCTGCACAAAAAGTGCAGCAAGTGTAGTATGAGTATGTAAATCAATGCGTACCCAGTAAGTATCTAGCCTAACCCCAGAGAAGTAGTGACGAGGGGTTGACTTCAACACTTACTAGTGGTCCAATATGATAGATACAGTAGAAGTAAACAAGGAGTCAGAGTAGATAAACGAAATAACAAGTGTAAATACATGGTACGATCCTTCTCTCAGCAATGACTCAAACTCTCTGCTAGTAACTACCTCCTCAACCAGATTATATATATAAAATGGACCTTACCAAATAGGTCGTCACAGTTCAACCAGGAACAAGCTCACAGATATACTGGCTTTTTGCGAATTATTACGCACGACTTCATAAGAGTATTTTATAGAAATGCCGAGGCGTGTGGCCCGATCCCGTCATAATATGTGCAATGCCGAGGGTCGAACGGCGCGAACCATAGATACATCTATTATGTTGCCAAGGCGAACGGCCCGCTCCCATGAGAGTGTGATACATAATCCTGCCGAGGTGAACGGCCTGATCCCATCATAATGTGCGCACTGCTGAGGTTCGAACAGCACGAACCATAGATGTATCTATTATACTGCCGAGGCGAACAGCCTGATCCCATTAGAATAAGAAGCTGGAACGGGTCCTTGACCCCACTCACGAATAGATGTGTGAGTTATACATTTTAAGGGAAACCTTTCGATGAAAACGCATAACGCGGGAGAAATTCGTAAGGGGAGTACGATTATTTCGCGGCTAATCATGAAGCTCGTTGAATCTTTACCATACCGAGTCTATCACTCTACACAAATCTCGTCTCAATTCGCAACATAAAATAAAGGAATTAAATAGGCAGGAGATAACTCAAGTAGTACAGTTATAGCATGGTGTGAACCTAAGTCTACCCGGACATAACATGAATCTAGTTACGCGCTGACTCACGTCACCTTGTGCGTAAGTAGCCCTCGCAATAAGTAACACATAACAATTACATCACCTAGGGGTAGTTTCTCTCTCACTGGGTTAGACAGGAGGCTTACCTCGCTCCGATCCAAAATCAAAGCCCGTCGATCGAAAATTATTCAAACAATGTGCAAACCAATCAAAATATACTCCAGCACCCATAATTAATCAATTTAAACAATTCCTTACTCCGCTCGAAAAGTCTATAAAATCAACCCTCAAGCCCACGTGCCCGAATTCCGAAAAATTTTGAAGATAAACATTACCTATAATACTACGAACTCAAATAAATGATTTATTTCCAATTTCATGCCCAAGTTCGTGGTCAAAATCCAAAATATCAATCTCTAGGTTTCATTTCAAAATCCCAATATTTTTCATAAATTTCATGTATAAATCCGTACACAACTCATGTATTTAACTCACAATAACCTCACAATGGATGACAAAACTCTCCTCTTCAAGAACTCCAATGGTCGCCCAACCAAATAAAAAATGGGTGAAATGAGCAAAATTCTCGATTTAAAACAATCTGCTCAGGTGCTTTCCTTCTTTGCGAACGCGGAACTTGCATCGCGTTCGCGAAGTACAAAAAGTCACTACCCAAAAATCCTCTTACGCGAACGCAGATTTCTCTCGCGAGCGCGAAGCACACCGGGCCAGACCTTCGCGAACGCGGTCCTTCTTACGCGAACACAAAAAACAACATCACTTGCCTCACCAGTAACCCTTCGCGAACGCGGGACCTCCTTCTCGAACGCGAAGGGTAAATTCCGGCAGCCCTCAACATCCTCTACGCGAACGCGGGAATATCTTCGCGAACGCGTAGAAGGAAACCAGACACCAGCAAACCTGAAGCTTCAACCATCATCCAAGTCCAAATTTTAATCCGTTAACTATCTGAATCCACCTGAGGCCCCCGGGACCTCGACCAAACCTACCAACACGTCCCAAAATACAATACGAACTTAGTCGAAGCCTCAAACCACGTCAAACAACATCAAGATCATGAATCGCGCCTCGTATTAAACTTATAAATTTCTAAATTTCCAAATTCTATATCTTGTGTCGAAATATATCAAATCAATCCGGAACGAATTCAAATTTTACACACAAGTCCTAAATACATTAGGACCTATTCCAACTTCTGGAATCGATATCCGACCTCGGCATAAAAAATTCCACTCCTAGTCAAACTTCCCAAAATCTTCCAACCTCCCAACTTCGCCAATTAATACCGAAATGACCTACGAACTTCCAAATCAACGTCCGGACGCTCCTAAGACCAAAATTACCATAAAGAGCTATTCCCAGGTTCGGAATCCCAAACGGACATCGATAACATCAAAATACAATTCAATCCAAATTTATGAAATTCTTCCAATATGCTAACTTTTCACTATAAGCACTGAATACTCCCGGATCTCCCAAATCCCGATCCGGGCATATGCCCAAGTGCGAAATCATCATACGTACCTATTGGAACTTTCGAATTTCAATTTCGAGGTCGTTTACTCAAAAGTCAAGCCTTAGTCAACTCTTTCAACTTAAAGCTTTCGAAATGAGAATTTTCTTTCTAAATCAACTCTCAACTTCCCCAAATTCAATTCCGACCACACATACAAGTTATAATACCTGAAGTGAAGCTACTCAAGGCCTCAAACCGCTGAATGACGTGCTAGAGCTCAAAACGACCGGTCGGGTCGTTACATTTTCTCCCACTTAAACATACTTTTGTCCTTGAACGTGTCAAGAACTGCTCTAGAGCTGTCCAAAATTAATGTTTAACACCTTGTGCACCTATCCGTTCCATCACAACCCAGTTGGGCACATTAGCTCGATCCGGATTGAAGGTCCTCTCGTTTACTTAGTTAACAAGCCTTAGGACCAAATTCCAATTTTTGAATTTCTTTACAAGACCTGATTCTAACACATGAACGTCGTGCCAATCACCACACACTGTACCCAAACATGATCATGCATCTATGCGGTAATCACACCACACAGCACATAAGTCGGTTTCCCATAATAACTTCCCTCAATCACAATAGCTGAAATTTTACGAATCTGATGCCTGCAATACACCTCATAATACAAATAATCCCGGTTTAAATCCTCACAATACTGCCATGATAGTGAAGATGTGTAGAAATTCATAACCACCTGCTGAATCAATCAAATCATGGAGTCGCATCCTCCTGACAAGGACCATAGCCTCATTCTTAACCGAATAACCATATTCTCTCTTTAACGTACCTTATATAAATATGATTGCACAAATTTTAGGCCCAATAATCTCATTTCACCCAGTACAAGCTGCTCAGGCAATAAGCCACCTCAAACATTGACTCAGATCTCATATGACAACATTAATGTGCCGACAAGCTACAACTTGAATATGACACATAAGAAGGAACGAACTCTGGGAAAGAATTACCCAACCCGCGCCACGAAATAAACGGTCGAACAAATGTTATGAACCCTTCTCAGAAAATGAGAAATAAAATACACAAGAATAGATATAGGGAACCGTACTCAACATATCACTGTTGCGGCGTGCAACCCGATCCACACATGATACCGTTGCGGCGTGCAACCCGATCCAAACATGAAACCGATGCGGCGTGCAACCCGATCCAAATAACATACCCGTGGCGGCGTGCCACCCAATCCACACACAACAATAAATAAGGAAATGCCCATCAAGCCATAATGCTTATACCTACAGAATAACGAATATCGATCACAAGCACGCCAAGTGCGAAAATATCATCCTGGGGAGATGGATAGCGCCATATGCTACAAAACCCGAGCACGGCTAAGGTGCAATAAATGACCTGCATCTCGAGAGCCATCCTGCTCATTTGATACCACAAGCTACACGGGACCATAATACACGTGCGAATAATCAAGCTATATCAATCCGGAACAGCTCCCACAGTTCACAACCAAAGGAATAGAGCGCCTTCCAGGCATAAACTCTCACATTAACGATATTACCAAAAAGCCCCGTACTTGGTTTTAATCTTTAACAATCGAGTGACTAACATGTCACACTTATACAAATCTCCCTATGGGATACTCTCCCACGACCTTCCGCACCAGGTAGCAAAGTCTGCACCTCCACACCACCAAGCGCACTAATTTTATAAAGCAAGCCAAGAATTCGCAAATCAATACACAACGCCTCTTACACAGAACGCCATTCTCAGGTGACACTAAAGAAAATTCCAGTTTACTCTGAACATCTGAATTCTCCCCTGCTCATTCGAGCTCGTGACATTCTTGTCGACACCGAACCACTACCTTGATCCTCAACCTCTAATTCCCATGCCGCTCACTGCACCTATCATGCCGCTACGCGAGAATACCGGAATTCATCATAACTCCTGAACTACTAGTAGAATAAACACTTCATTGGCTGGAAAGCCTTTTACTTAGTTTATTTCAGAAGAACCAATGCAACACGCAACTAAATTTCCAAATCACAGAAAGTACAAACCTCAAGTCATGATCTACACCGTCATGACTATTCCGGAATCCATTTACACAACCAAGCCATTCAAACCGACTACCTCCCAATTAAATCAGGTCATGGTGGCTGTCAAGCCCGCATGTACAACCACAAACCACATGTATAACTTCACACAACGAAGGAACTGATCCTTGCCACAATCATGCTGATTCAACCATTACTAATCGACCCAACTTCTTTCAATTTACCCTTGACCTGACTTAGAAATATGATAGCTCCGTTCACAACATAACAAACTCAATCTGCACTCATCCCGATTGACCCCAATCGCGAGACCACATCGTCTCAATACCCAGGACTCATCTCATACCTCCTTACGTGCACAATAACATCTCCAACTGGTGCACCCATTCTGCAAGACCCTCAGCGAGTCCGAAGCTACTTCTTCCTTTCCTCAAATACTGCACTTAAATTATTGATTCCACTAGGATCGTTGTCGAGAGTCACCCACTTTGACTTGGTCCGAAACATGACCGAACTCTAACGCTCTACTAGCACATGGTCACCCACTCGAAGAAGCAAACGGCTGAACTCTTTTTCTTGTACATTACATCCACAAAATCATAAGCTCCGAGTCTTCCCGAAAAACTGAACATGTATCGATACAGCCGAATATAACACACGTCCATCAAGTTCTTTGCTAAATTACCCCTGATGTTTCCTTTTCTTAGTCATAAATAATCCTCCAACACACCGATAGCTAGAAACCGTACAAGTAAACAATCACACGATCTAATCGTAGACGGTGGGGCTCTCCCACTTAGCTTTAAATTACCATCACATAATGTAGAGCCCACAATGATTCCTCCTTCCTATTTACCATGATCTCGCACCTCTAGCCCACCAAATTCCTCAAAATCATTTGTTAAACTTTTCATGACACAATTCCGAATTATCAGCCACAGGCTCGTATCTGACCCCTTATCGGCTAACAAGTAAAATTCTCCGTAGAAGCTTCATTAACATCACACAACCGTTATCCTGTTCACAAGAGATAACCCACCCGTCAAATTTCATACCGACACCTTCCGACGACGCTGCATCGGGTACAACTACCACGAGTCCAGTAAACCCTTCTGAGCCCATGCTCTTCCACTGGCTGTATAAGTTCGTTCTTTCCTCATCGACATCAACTGAGAGCTCAACAATGTCATCCAAACTCGATTCATATTGCATCTGAAACGATAATCAAATCTTCACACCGCTCTTCATTTCAAGCAAATTCCTTTCTGCCATATTCAATCTCTCTCCGTACAGTAACCATCATTCCAAATAAAATACACAGACCAAATCACATTCCATCACGATTCCCAAACCATCCTACATTTTTCTCAAGTCACGCGGCTATCCTACCACAGAATCCATATGCAAATCTGCAATCCTTACTTCGGTTAAACCAACCTTTTTAAGCAACTTCTCGACATCCGCTTCTCATACTTGACCTGCAAGTAATTCAACCATCATAAGACATCTTCCACGTATCCTTCCTCATTCTCCGTTACCCAAATGTTGCATCAACTCAAAATTCGTCCCTGTAGCACGTGAGCTAATACCAACTCTAAGCATCCTGGAAAATCATCTTTCTCGAGCTATCATATTAGAAATACCAATTTGATCCTAAACCGTTGCACACCGCTATTTCTGACAACCGCCCTCAGGCACCATTTCACAACACCCTACCCCGAAGGAAAAATCAAAGAAGACCATAACACCGGCGAACCGTAATGCGCTCAAATAAGGACTATGACACCGCATCATAATGAAGATTCCACCACACTCGAAAATACCAAGTCTCGTTACCCCTTCAACCAAAGCCTGGACATCCATAGTCCGATTGCCTTTCCTTTGCTGGAATTAAATGCCGAACCTCTAAATCATGCACCGAGAAATTCCCTTTCGAGCCATTCACTGCCTCAACACATAAACGAGCACCCTACCATTACACCGACACCGTGCGATAACAATGTGAGAACATCATAGCAATCTGTGCATAGTCTCAAAACCATCGGAAATACAGTTGCTGAGCTGAAATGACAGAACATCCTTCCACAAGGCGACAACAATAGCTTGCCCGAACATGCAAGGAAAAATATCCTGCACCACATCTACAGTTCTATCAAAACTACTCGACACCCAATAGATAACAAGCGATTCACGTCGCATAAGATTGAGTAGGAAGGAAATAAAGGTACAAGCCTCAAATGGAATCATACCGCACGATGAGGAAATCAAGAAGGGAAGTGCTCCTAACAGCCATGTAGCCTCTCGAAGATAAGTACAGACGTCTCCGTGCCGATCTACAAGACTCTACTAGACTTGCTCAAGACTCGTGAGACCTAAGAGAACCTAATTCTCTGATACCAAGCTGTCATGATCCAAAATTCACTAGTGGTCGTGATGGCGCCTAACACCGTTGTCAGGCAAGACAACAATAATTAGTCAAATTAATTACTCATTCTAGTACTTTAAAATCAGAATTTTTTGAATGAAATAGTGTGAAATAGAATTTACACGAACTACAATAGTGAATAATCTGTACGAACCCCCAAAACCTGGTGTCACAAGTGCATGAGCATCAACTAGGAAACATAATAAAATACGACATCAGTCTTGAATACAAATTAGATAGGAAGATATAAACAACTCTAATGGAGACTTTGCAAACTGCGAATCGGAGTGTGAAATGCAGCTCACGGTAAAGTCCCTGCAATGGCCGCGCCTCTGCGCCCAAAAGACCACTAGACATATAAGTACCTGCACAAAATGTGCAGCAAGTGTTGTATGAATATGTAAATCAACGAGTACCCAGTAAGTATCTATCCTAACCCCAGAGAAGTAGTGACGAGGGGTTGACGCCAACACTTACTAGTGGTCCAATATGATAGATACAGTAGAAGTAAATAGGGAGTCAGAGTAGATAAACGAAATAACAAGTGTAAATACATGGTATGATCCTTCTCTCAGCAATGACTCAAACTCTCTGCTAGTACCTACCTCCTCAATCAGATTATATATATAAAATGGACCTTACCAGATAGGTCGTCACAGTTCAACCAGGAACAAGCTCACAAATATGCTGGCTTTTTGCCAATTATTACGCACGATTTCATAAGAGTATTTTATAGAACTGCCGAGGCGTGCGGCTCGATCCCGTCATAATATGTGCAATGCCGAGGGTCGAACGACACGAACCATAGATACATCTATTATATTGCCAAGGCGAGCGGCCCGCTCCCATGAGAGTGTGATACATAATCCTGCCGAGGCGAACGACCCAATCCTATCATAATGTGCGCAATGCCGAGGGTCGAACAGCACGAACCATAGATGTATCTATTATACTGCCGAGGCGAACAGCCTGATCCCATTAGAATAAGAAGCTGGAACGGGTCCTTGACCCCACTCACGAATAGATGTGTGAGTTATACATTTTAAGGGAAACCTTTCGATGAAAACGCATAACGCGGGAGAAATTCGTAAGGGGAGTACGATTATTTCGCGGCTAATCATGAAGCTCGTTGAATCTTTACCATACCGAGTCTATCACTCTACACAAATCTCGTCTCAATTCGCAACATAAAATAAAGGAATTAAATAGGCAGGAGATAACTCAAGTAGTACAGTTATAGCATGGTGTGAACCTAAGTCTACCCGGACATAACATGAATCTAGTTACGCGCTGACTCACGTCACCTTGTGCGTAAGTAGCCCTCGCAATAAGTAACACATAACAATTACATCACCTAGGGGTCGTTTCCTCTTCATAGGGTTAGACAGGAGTCTTACCTCGCTCCGAAGTTCCATAACCGGCTCCAAGGCCTCTCTAACCTCAAACAAAAGCCCGTCGATCCAAAACTATTCAAACAATGTGCAAACCAATCAAAATATACTCTAATACCCAAATTTATCAATTTAAACAATTCCCAACTCCGCTCGAGAAGTCTATAAAATCAACCCTCGTGCCCACGTGCCCGAATTTCAAAAAATTTCGAAGATAAACATTACCCGTAACATTACAAACTCAAATATATGATTTCATTTCAAAATCCAAAATAGCAATCTCTAGGTTTCATTTCAAAATCCCACAATTTTTCATAAATTTCATGTATAAATCCGTACACAACTTATGTATTTAACTCACAATAGGTGGGAATAGCTTACCTCACAATGGATGACAAAAATCTCCTCTTCAAGAACTCCAATGGTCTCCCAACCAAGTGAAAAATGGGAGAAATGAGCAAAATTCCCGATTTAAAACAATCTGCCTAGGTGCTTTCTTTCTTCAAGAACGCGTAGCTTGCATCGCGTTCGCGAAGCACAAAAAGTCGCTGCCCAAAAATTCTGTTACGCGAACGCGAGGTAGCTCTCGCGAACGAGAAGCACACCGGGCCAGACCTTCACGAACACTGTCCTTCTTACGTGAACGCGAAGAACAACATCACTTGCCTTACCAGTAACCCTTCGCGAACGCGAAGGGTAAATTCCAACAGCCCTCAACTTCCTCTACGCGAACGCTGGAACATCTTTCCGAACGGGTAGAGGGAAACCAGACACCAGCAAACCTAAAGTTTCAGCCATTATCTAAGTCTAAATTCCAATCCGTTAACTATTTGAAATCCACCTGAGGCTCCCGGGACCTCGACCAAACCTACCAACACGTCCCAAAATACAATACGAACTTAGTCGAAGCCTCAAACCACATCAAACAACATCAAGATCATGAATCGCGCCTCGAATCAAACTTATAAATTTCCAAATTCTATATCTTGTGCCGAAACATATCAAATCAATTCGGAACAAATTTAAATTTTGCACACAAGTCCTAAATGACATTAGAACCTATTCCAACTTCTAGAATCGATATTCGACCTCGACATCAAAAATTTTACTCCCGGTCAAACTTCCTAAAATCTTCCAACCTCCCAACTTTGCCAATTAACGCCTAAATGACCTACAAACTTCCAAATCAACATCCGGACGCGCTCCTAAGACCAACATTACCATACAGAGCTATTCCCAGGCTCAGAATCCCAAACGGACATCGATAACATCAAAATACACTTCAACCTAAATTTATGAAATTCTTCCAATATGCTAACTTTCCATAATAAACACTGAAGTGCTCCCTAGTCACCCAAAACCCGATCTGGACATACGCCCAAGTCCGAAATTATCATACGAACCTAGTGAAACTTTTAAATCCCAATTCCAAGGCCGTTTACTTAAAATTCAAACCTTAGTCAACTCTTTCAACCTAAAGCTTGCGAAATGAGAATTTTCTTTCCAAATCAACTCCGAACTTTCCGAAATTCAATTCCGACCACACGTACAAATCATAATACCTAAAGTGAAGCTACTCAAGGTCTCAAACCGCTGAACGACGTGCTAGGGCTCAAAACGACCGGTCGGGTCGTTACGAATTAGCCAGAGATATACGTGCAAAGCACGTACATAGAAACTAGTATTATATTAAAAGCACGAAAGTCCTTAGCGAAACGTCGCTCGTCTTTTTTACCCTCTACAAATAGATTTCATATTGGATAAAATTGTAATTTAAGTTAGTTTCTTAATATTTAGAATTTTGAAACCAACTAAAATGTGACTTATTAAATCTATGTGTATGATCTAAATATTTAGGACACTAAAATTAATTAAAAAATTACCTTATATAGATCGAAAAAATATAACCATGATTGTTTACACGATGGTCCATGTTGTTATTAGTTTAGCTTTTAATTCTAATTAAGTATTTGTAGTATTACACAACTTTCCTTAAATATTTTTTAGAGAGTTCAATCAGTCTGAAACTAAATTTAAATGGAGTAGTCTATTCTATACTACGTGCACATACATTGCTACGAAGAAATTAGGAATGCCGTTTTTGGTTTGTTAGTTTGGTCGTTTAATTATGAGCACGCTTATAAACATGACAAAATACAAATATTGATTACAAAAAAGTTAGAAAAATATATAAAAATTTATTTTGTGTAATAATTTCTCGTGAAAATATATTAAAAAACAATTAAAATTTTCTTTTTAATCAAATTAGACTAACTTTTAAAACGTCTGAATTAAAATATAAAAACTGATTATACAAATATAAAAAAACTAACACACTAAATCCGTGAGAATTAATTGAAAAATAAACTCTAATTCTGATTTTTACATGAATTTCTTAATTTTACTTCTTCTAGGATAGTATTAACGTCTTATGTTAGTTAGATGACGTCATGTTTATATCTTTTCAGAATTAACATAAGGATATATAGCTTTTTCAAAATAAAATATAATAATTCTAAATCTTCAAAGTTATATAATTTTTTTAAAACTAAAAAGGACGCATAAATTGTAAAATTAAAGTAATAAGATTACAAATCTTAAATAAATTGTATGTTAACTATATTGATTGAGATGACTGAGAACTCCTGTCGGACAAAGTTTCTTCTTTTGTTGAGTTGGAAAAATAAAATCAAGAATCATCAATTTAGAAACTTAAAATTTCTTCTTTGGCATATAGTTCATGATTCAATTGGAAATTTAATATAATTTTAAAAAATTTTTACTCATTGAGATAAAACTACAAGCGCAAAGGGCATATCCTTAGTATTTCGAATCAATTAATATGTTATTCAATAATTTTCCTAATATTTAGGATTCATAATCAATTAATATGTTTCTTTTTTTATTTGGAATTGGTATTTTAGGAATGTAGTTCTACCATTTATTTACTTAGTAATTTTAGGAAGGTTTTTATATATATAAACTCTTGAATTATTTATTTATTCATCCAACACTTTGTATAAAAGCAATAATTATTCCTTCGTAGTGTAATCCAACTTTGAAAGCAATTTGACAAAATTCTTTAAGTTCGTAACCCAAGTTGAATTTCACAACGATTAATAGATCTAATAAAAATATTTTACGATATTATTTTAATTTAACAAGGATCTGCTAGATTTACAGTGGTTGAAAGACTTTCAAGTATCAACTGTGACGAGACTAAAACTTCTTCCAAAGGTTGATTCTTTTGGAATACTACCACATATTATTAAATATCAAACGGAAGTTAATAACTGACTGGTGTTATTTTGATATGTTGTGTATTAGGTTCTTGACATGTCTTCGGCAAAGATGATATTTTCATCTTTAGCTCATAAAATTTTTTTTTTCACGGGAATTCATAAAGAATTCTGATCGAGGAATCCATGACTTTAGTGTAAAGATACAAATATATCGCCGACTTAACTTATAGTTACATCTTTAAGTTATGGTTACATCAAAAGAACATTCAACTTCTTTTTCCTATATTAAAAGTAAGAAGTCCTTAGTGAAAATATCACTTTATTTTTTATTTTTTAAAATTAAGATCCGCAAATATTACAATTTAAAAATAAATATTGATCTTTATATTATCATTTAAAATAAATTACTATTAGATAAAATAATAATTACTAAATATTTAAAATTTGGTATGAGCTAAGATTAAAAGTTCGAAACAACAAGAAGATAAAGTATCGAGAACAAATTATTACTTCTCCGAATTAACTAATTAGCAATATAATTCAATTAATTCGTTTACAAATTCATCATATAAATAAAATTACTTTTCAAATCAACATAATATGGTACATAACTTACGCCCTTAAGAAGAAAATTGGCAGCAAAAGAAATCAAAAAATAAGAGGAAAATTGGTTGTAGTATAATATTAAGATGATTTTAAAAAGTTATATTTATTGCGTTAAATATATACGTAATGCGTGACTAATACTATATTAAAAGCATAAAATCCCTATAGAAATATCGTTCCTCTTTTTTATCCTTTGTAAGTGCATTATATATTGGATATAATTATAATTGTAATAGCTATCTTTTTGGGAGAAAAAATAAAGTTGCCCTGACTTGCTTAGAGTTTACATTGTTTGGGATTCTTTGATTTTTGTTTTCTTTAGTTTTCGGATTCTTAAGGTTCCTTTTTTAATTATGGTATTTTGTTTCGTTGTCTCCTTTTGTGTCGGTTTATTGTCCCTTTTGTGCTGGTTTAGGATTCAATTTTCATTGCATCTTTGGTGTAGATCTAGGATTCAGTATAATCTTAGTTTATTGATAGTAGGTTTAGGAACTTTAATTACCAATCAATGTTTCGTGTCTTCCCTTCGTTTTGGTTTTGGATTCAATTTAGGTTTCTAGAATTTTAGAATCAAAACAGTTTAGAATAAGAAGAAGCTGACCATTTTTATAAAAGAAGTCATTATTCTACATTCTTTATTACAAGATGTTCATAATATCAATCTCCGCATAAGAAAATTTGCTTGTGAGATGAGGTTAATTCTTTACCCTCTACATTTTTGTTGAAGTTATGTGATAATAGTTGTTCGTGCGTTATCACTATTATTGAGTACCAGACAATCTTTTTAAGATTTTTCCTCTGTTCTATTTCAATTTACCGTTACAAATAGCTATGATTATTCCTCAAATTTTTTCCTTTCGATGTACATTTAGTGTTTTTTTAAGAATTGTTGCTTAATAATTTACTTTGCCTTAGAAACAAAGTGATTTTGTTCCTTAGTGTCTAAACAGATATGTTCGTTTGTGCATTATTGATAATTGATAAACAACCCTATTCGATAGTATGTCAATTGAGATTTTTATTTATAATATTTCATATATGATCACTAATTTAAACCTGACTCATTTACAAATGTTGTACAGTTATTGGCTAGTTGTATTCGTCACATAAAATTGGTTAGTCATTCTAACTTATATTGTATATGATCGAAATCGGGCTCGACTATTGCACGACAGTATCGGGCTCGGAACATGAAGGGTTGAAGATCGACCCCGAGTCTCATTGAACCAGAACACGAGGCAGAATGTCCGTCCTCGAGAACATTGAGCCCATGACCCCGGAACCGACCTTGACCCCAAATAAGCTCGAGAGAACATCATCGAACTAAAATAACGGAAGACCAAAATATTCGGTCGCATCATGGAGGGAATCTCGGCATGTATCAATGAAACCGCTTAATTAGCAAATCATGAGATTTTTTACCTTATACATAATTGTACCTAAAGTAGGATTCCTCTACTATATAAAGGGGGGTTTGATTATTTGAAAGACACATTGTTACTGGCATTCTAAAGCAAGATATTGTTCTTTTTAATTATTATTATTATCTCATCACTCTGTTCCGGCACCGATTGCAATATTTTTTTGCCCAAGGACGATCAACCGTCAAGGTCAAAACTACTTAACTTGTGTGGTTTGCATTTATCTTTTATCATTAATTTTAATTTTAAGCTGATTTCTCATTTTTGTATCAAGTTAGATCACGTATCTTTAAAACCGCGTATGAATTCAATTGTTATCCCATTTTGAGGGTAAACAGTTTGGCGCCACCGTGGGGCTAAGGATAATAGTGGTTATTTGATAGAAATCTCCATAACACACTCTGCTTTACGCTTGCTCTTTGTAGTGTCTTTGATTCCAGGCTATAATACAAAAATGTCAAACTCTCAATCGACACCTATGCATGTTGACAACGAGTCCGGTCACCAAGGTGAAAATAACAACATAGCGCCCTGTAACGAGATACCACCTGTTGATCCCGCTAAAATTTCGATCACAGATCGATTGACGCTAATTCGCATGTGGCTATCGATGCAAACTTGCCTACCGACCCCAAAAATAGCGTTCGTGGAGGAGTCCGATCGGCAACTCAAAACACATAAAAGGATGAAGGAGACGGGATCAGCCTACGAGTGATCTTCGAAATGTTGCAGGCTCAACAGGTGGCGATAGCTCAGTTACAGAACCACAGCCGCACACCGAGCATGGTTGAGCCCGATCCTCCCCGGGAAGTCACCCGCAAGGATGAACTGATCGTAAAAAGGTCAAACGAATATGAATCGGGGGCTAACCCCGAGATTATAAAGATGCTCGAAGAGCTGACAAAACGGATAGAATCAGGGGAAAAGAAGATCGAGGTTAACGACAAAAAGGTTGAAACCTACAACTCCAGTGTAGGCCAAATCCCAGGAGCACCTCCGGTATTGAAGGGCCTAGATTCCAGGAAGTTCGTGCAAAAACCTTTTCGACCAAGCGCCGCTCGGAAGCCGATCCCCAAGAAATTCCGTACGGCCAAAATGCCCAAGTATAACTGAACGACCGACCGAAATGAGCATGTAACCTCGTATACATGTGCTATCAAAGGGAACGACTTGGAAGATGATGAGATCGAGTCTGTTCTGTTGAAAAAATTTGGGAAGACCCTATCGAAGGGAGCAATGATATGGTATCACAATTTACCTCCTAATTCTATTGACTCATTTGCTATGCTTGTAGATTCTTTCGTAAAGGTACACGCAGGTGCCTTCAAGGTCAAGACTAGGAAATCAGACCTTTTCAAAGTCAAACAAAAGGATAACGAGATTCTCAGAGTGTTCGTGTCCCGGTTTCAACTAGAACGAATGAATCTGCCGCCGGTCGCTGATGATTGGGCTGTTCAAGCTTTCACTCAAGGACTTAATATTCAAAGCTCAGTGGCTTCAGAGCAACTAAAACAGAACTTAATATAATACTCGGCTGTTACATGGGCCGACATGCATAACCGTATCAATAAAAAATCAAAGTCGAAGATGATCAGCTCGGGGCCCCTTCGGGGTCTGTCTATCCCGTTAAAACCCAAGACAGAGTCAAAAGAGATATCGATCGCGAACCGAGGCCAAACAGGGATTGGTATCATCCATATAATGGAGATCGAAGAAGTAGTGGGTCCCGGCAGAACTCCAAAGCAACCGGGGACTCATGACCAAAAACAGCTTCGATAGGTCCATCTAGCCTAAAGAAGAACCAAGGCTATCAGAATACAACTTTAATGTCGATGCTGCCGCCATTGCATCAGCTATCGGGCGGATCAAAGATACCAAATGGCCTCGACCTCTACAATCCGATCCAACCCAAAGGGATCCTAACCAGATATGCAAATATCATGGCATTCACGGTCACAGAACGGAAGATTGTCGACAACTGAGAGGGGAAGTAGCTTGACTATTCAATGACGGGCATCTTCGAGAATTCTTGAGCGAGCGAGCCAAGAATTATTTCAGGAACAGGAATTCTAACAAACATACAGAACAAGAAGAACCTCAACACGTCATTAACATGATCATCGGTGGGGTCGATATCCCTTAGGGGCCGACGTTGAAATGCACCAAAGTAAGCTTCACTAGGGAGAAACGAACTCGAGACTACATACAGAAGGAACTTTATCTTTCAACGACGAGGACATGGAAGGGATTGTACAACCTCACAATGATGCACTAGTAATAATTGTATTCGTACATAAAATTCGAGTTAAACGTTTGTTAATTGATCCAAGTAGCTCGGCCAACATTATTCAATCGAGGGTCGTGGGGCAGCTCGGTCTACAAGACCAAATTGTACATGCAGTCTGAGTTCTAAACGGATTCAACATGGCATGTGAAACCACCAAGGGTGAGATAATATTACCGATAAACACCTCCGGGACCGTACAGGAAGCTAAGGTTTATGTAATTGAAGGAGACATGAGGTACAACACTTTGTTCGGAAGGCCATGGATCCACAATATGAGGTAGGTGCTTCGACACTGCACAAGTCATTGAAATTTCCAACACCTGACGGAGTTAGAACGGTCTACGGGGAACAATCGGCTGCAAAAGAAATGTTCGCAATTAAAGAGGTGATACCAACATCTACAGTTTCAACATCGAAGGGCCCAAACTAGGTGGTCAAAAGCGGGGCAAAATAGCAATCACTTATACCATCTTCGAAAAAACAAGGGGAAGTCAAGGTTGATGATTATGGGATTTCCAGATCTTTTATAGCCCCCGATGATTTCGATGCCACTAAATCGACGATTGAGGAATTGGAACAAGTCATATTGCGAGAAAACTTGCCCGATCGAAAGGTATACCTGGGCATGGGGCTAAGCTCCGAGCTAAGGGTAAAACTCATTCAATTTCTTATAACTAACAAAGACTGTTTTGCTTGGTCCCACCTCGATATGACAGGTATCCTATCGGAGATAACCGCTCACAAGTTGAGCCTGGACCTAAAGTTCCATCCGGTCAAACAAAAGAGGAGACCCCAGTCCGAGATCAAACATGCTTTCTTCAAGAATGAGGTATCTAAACTTCTTAAAATAAGGTCTATTCAGGAGGTCAAACACACGAATTGGTTAGCAAACGTAGTGGTAGTCCCTAAAAATGGACTAAATTAAGAATGTGTGTAGACTATAAAGATTTGAATAAAGCATGCCCCAAAGACTTTTTTCCTTTGCCCAACATCGACCATATGATCGATGCTACGGCCGGCCATGAGACCCTCAGTTTTCTCGACGCCTATTCCGGGTACAACCAAATACGGATGGACTCGGGTGATCAGGAAAGAACTTCCTTCATCACTAAGTATGGCACATATTGTTATTACGTAATGCCGTTTGGATTAAAACATGCTGGTGCCACTTACCAACGCTTAGTAAATTGGATGTTCGAGAAACAAATAGGAAAATCGATGGAGTTTTAAATTGATGACATGTTAGTTAAGTCCCTGCCAGTAGAGCACCATTTAAGACATTTGCAGGAAACATTCAGTATACTGAAGCAGTACAACATGAAGCTGAACCCAAGAAAGTGTGCGTTTGGAGTAGGATTGGGTCAGTTCCTCGGATTTATGGTATCCAATCGGGG